>PVHP010036232.1:0-18031 GCA_004024765.1 Zapus hudsonius | reverse complement strand
ATGGTTAAAGGGTTCATGGTGTGAGGAGTGCACATGGTTAAAGGGGTTGGTGGTGTGAGGAGTGCTCATGGTTAAAGTTGTTGGTGGTGTGAGGAGTACACATCATTAAAGGGGTTGGTGATCTGGAGAAGTACACATAGTTAAAGTTGTTGGTGTTGTGAGTAGTACACATGGTTAAAGGGTTCATGGTGTGAGGAGTACACATATTTAAATATGTTGGTGATCTGGAGGAGTACACATAGTTAAAGTTATTGGTGGTGTGAGGAGTACACAAGGTTAAAGAGGTTGGTGGTGTGAGTAGTACACATGGTTAAAGGGGTTGGTGATGTGAGGTATACACATGGTTAAACTTGTTTGTGGTCTGGAGGAGTACACATGGTTAAATGGATTGGTGGTGTGAGGAGTACACTTGGTTAAATGGGTTGGTTGTCTAGTGGAGTACACATGGTTAAAGGGTTTGGTTGTCTGAGGATTACCCATGGTTAAAGGGGTTGGTATTGTGGAGGAGTACACATGATTAAAAGGTTGGTGGTGTGAGGTGTACACATGGTTAAATGGGTTGTTGGTGTGGAGGAGTACACATGGTAAAATTGGTTTGTGTTGTGAGGAGTATACATTGTTAAAGGGGTTGGTAGTTTCAAGGAGAACACATGGTTAAAGGGGTTGTTGGTGTGAGGAGTACACATGGTTAAAGGTGCTGGTGATGTGGAGGAGTATATATGGTTAAACAGGTTGGTGGTCTGGCGGAGTACACATAGTTAAAGGGGTTGTTGGTGTGAGGAGTAAACATGGTTAAAGGGTTTGTGGTGTAAGGAGTAAAAACTGTTATAGAGGTTCATGGTGTGAGGAGTATCCATGGTTAAAGGGGTTTGTGGTGTGAGAAGTACACATGGTTAAAGGGTTGGGTTCTGGAGGAATACACATGGTTAAAAAAGTTGGTGTGAGGAGTATACAAGGTTGAATGGGTTGGTCGTGTCAGGAGTACACATGGTTAAAGGGGTTTTTGGTGTGAGCAGTACACATGGTTAAAGGGGTTGGTTGTCTGGAGGATACAATTTAAGAAAATGCAGATAGACACATAAAGAGTTTAATGGAAACTCAAACAAATTAAGAGTTTTAGACATTGGCCCTGGGAAACCTACTACTCTGGTTATGCTAAATGGACAGTATGTCAAACTACCTTATAAATATTATCTAGATTTGTTCCTGCACATTAGTACTGATTGAAGTCTTGATCATAGAAGGTTCTTACTACAATGCAGAGGTTTGTATCTGGTAAAATTGCTATGAATGCATTACGGCTGTGTGCTCAGCCTCAAACAGAGCATCAGAACCATCCGCTCCAAGTTTGGCCATTACACCCATGAACTCAAAGCTGGTGTGGTTTCCAGCACAGCTCTGTGCCTATAGATGCCTCAGCATCAATGGGGAATGACAAATGAGACTCCAGACCTGCTAGGGTGACTCACAGGTGCTGTGGGAGCAGAGCCGGGTTCATCAGTAGTGATACCAATTCCAGAATAAGTAACTTTCCACCTATGACCATGCAAGCACCCATAATTTTTATCAATCAATTAACAAAAAGTCCTGCAAGTAAGATGGGGATTAACGGGGAAGGAAAAGGATGTTAGTGGGAGTAGGAGATAAGAGAGAGTAACTGGACATAGTAAAATCCAAATACATTATGTATCTGTATAAAAATGTCAACATGAAAAAATGATTTAGGCGATATGGATGAAGGTCAACACTTGACAGAACTTACAGAAGATATAAAAAATAAACAGGAGCCATACTCGCACTTTTGCCTACCTGGGAATGTGTGTAACATTTCTTCATTAAATAAAATAGTTTCCAACAGATTTTGATAGTGCTTGACCAGATGAAGGAAGTTTCTATATATTCCTAACTTAAGTAAAAGTTTATTCTATAATAATGAATTTATTTACAACTTTAATGTATTATGGGTTTTAGAATAAATATAGTAAATACATCTCTAAAGAGGACTAATCCTTACATGATTAGAAGAAATATCTTTAATATGTCATGTGTAATTTTAATGTACACAAGGATGAATTACAGATAGAAAAATAATTTCATGTGTTCATTTACATATCTATGATCATAGCAATTTGCAAATGGAAAAGGTTGAATCAGTATAGAGTTCAGTAATTGCAAAAATCAAAAAAATTCTCATAATCTCAAGGCATTAGCTTCCAAAATAAAATTAAACCCAGGGAGAAGTGCTGAAAATGTAATGAAGATGTTTTAGAACCACATGAAGGTGGGCGAGCCATTTTTCACTTAGGATGTAATGGCAGAAGAGAGTGTGGAACTACTTCCTTTTGCAGCTTCTCCCAAGAACACTTTTGAGACTTGAAGGTGGATTTAAATTTTTTGAGTAAGCTAAATTTTAACTGAGTCAAAAACAAGCCAAACTCCTATAATGGGCCAAAAAAAGCTCTACAATAGATGATAGAATCCATAAGTATAATACTCAAACTACTCCTATATTTTTACAAACTCCATCTAATACAGAATAATAGGACGTGTACCCTATATTGGTAACTATATTTCTGATTTTACAAAGAAAAAGAATAAAAACTTGATGACTCATTAAATTTAAATTGGTTTCAAAGAAAAGTAACCATTACTAAACAGAAGACATATGTAAAATTAAAGGGAAGTTGTAATATCTTCAAATCATGACATCTTGACAGAATTATAAACTATTGAAACAGTACTAATTTATTTCTTTTAATCTTAAATTTTATTGATTTATTTTCAGAGAGAGAGAGAATATGAGTATATAAGGGCATCTTGCCATTGCCACTTTGTGTGTCTGGCTTTATGTGGGTACTGGGGAATTGAACCTGGGCCATCAGACTTCATAAGCAAGTGCCTTTACTGAGTAATTTCTTCAGCCCCTTATTTCCTTTCTTAAAAGAAGTACTAAAATAAAAATATTTTTAAAAAAGGGGGGGGCTGGAGAGATAGCTCAGAGATTAAGGCACTTGCCTCCAGTGCCTAAGGCCCCCGGTTCAATTCCCCAGTACCCACATAAGCCAGACCCACAAGGTGGTGGCCCTGGTGCGTTTTCTCTCTCTCTCTCTCTCTCTCTCTCTCTCTCTCTCTCTCTCTCTCTCTCTCTGTATCTCTCTGCTTGAAAATGAATAAATAAAAATATTTAATAATAAAATAAATTTAAAAAAAAGAAGTACTAAATCTATAGGAAATTAAACTGCTATATCAATTATTTAGGCTAAAACAGAAAGCTGCTCTTTATGAGCAATTTACATCAACAACATGTAGGTCAAAAAGATGCAGAGACTCTCAGTCACAAGTGAACAAATATCTAGCATTTGTATGTATCATGTGTGAGTATGTGTGTGAGTACAGATGTGTATTCCATGGCACTTGTGTAGAAATCCTTGACTTCCACCTTGTCTGAGGCAGTCTCTTGCTCATTGTTGTGCAGACCAGGCTCACTGACCTGAGAGTTTCCAGGATTCATTTGATTCAGCTTTAGGTGCTCACTACTACACCTGGATTCTCCATGGGTTCTCAGGATATGATCTCTGGTTGTTACATTTGCACTCCAAGCACTTTTACCTATTGACCCAACTATCCCATATGTAATAAAATGGTCTGACCACAATATAATTATATAGTTTAAAAACATATAATGGCTGATGAAGAGAAAACAAAAGATTTATCAATATTAACAATGCAAATAAACTAAATCATCACTACAGATAATATTAAAAAGCAAAGCTACTTTTGTAAACAATTTGCTGATAATCTGAAGAAGATGGACAGATACTTGACTAAATACAAGTAGTTCAAACTTAGAGAACTCTGAGGAGGAAAATATGAATAAGCTCATTTCTATTACTTAAAGTAAATTTGTAACTTAATTTTTTCCTATGAAGAAATCATCAGACTTAGATGACATCTATGGAAAATGGATTTAAATATTTAATGAGGAGATAAAACGAATGTAACAAAAAGCTCTCAGAAAATAAAATGAGGTATTACCAACTCATTATCTGAGACTAGCAATAAACCAGATCCCCAAGCCTCACGCGAGCATTATAGAACTAGGGTTGAATAACACAATGCATTTCATGGATATAGTTGTAAAAGTCCTGCCCAAATTATCAAATTATATTAAGTAGTATATAAAAAGAAAACAGAGGGACTGGAGAGATGGCTTAGCAGTTTAGGCATATGCCTACAAAGCAGAAGGACCCAAGTTCAATTCCCCAGTACTCACATAAGGCCAGCTGCACAAGGTGGCACATGCCTCTGGAGTTCATTTGCAGTGGCTGGAGGCCCTGGAGTGCCCATCCTCCCTCTCTCTCTCTCTCTCTCTCTCTCTCTCTCTCTCTCTCTCTCTCTCTCTCTCTCTCTCTCTCTCCTTACAAATAAATAAAAATATTTTAAAAAACAGAATGACTGGTTGAGGTTTGCTCCAGGTTGATTTGTTATTTTTAAAATAAAGGGTCATTTTGCAAGTTAAAAACAATGGAAATGTCTATAAGATATTTAATCCCTGCTTTAAAGGAAAATTATTTGTTAAATTTCTTGATCTGTTAAGAAAAATGAAAACTGATGGGCTACAGCAATGGCTTAGTCAGTAAAACACTTGCACCAAAAGAGTTAGGGCCCGAGTTAAACAATTATAATCCTAGCACTCAGGAAGCAAAGACAGGTGATCTCTGAGGATTGCTGATCAGACAGACTAAACAAATTGGTGAGTTCTAGGTTCAGTGAGAGATCCTGCCTTAAAATAATAAGATGCAGAATTCTGGATTTAGTGAGATACCCTATCTCACTAAATAAGGTGGCAAGCAATTGAAGAAGGCACCAACATTGACCTTTGGCATATGCACGTGCATGCTCACCAGCGCGCGCGCACGCACACACACACGCACGCGCGCGCACATTAACATACATACACGCATGCACATCATACACAAACACAAATGCACACACAAACATACATACATGCATGCACATCACACACACATGCAAAATGCCCATTATAACTTAATACATTCAGTAAAAAGCACTTGATAGGGTATATACTTGTACATGACTTCTAAAATAGAAAAAAATAGAAATAGAGGGTATTTTAAAAGGGGATATATAAAAATTACAATTAACAGAAAATTTTCATTGCAGCCCATTAGGAATAACAAAAACTATGTCCATTCCTTGCTCAGCACTTTCACTAAACATTGCCCTGGAGTTCTTAATCAGTTCAATAAACACAAAGACAGGAAAATTACACGTATCAAAGACACGATTTTGTTACTTATTAGAAAATTCAAAAGTTTATTATTACTGTGATAATTAAAAATGAGATTAATATAGGCTGGAAATGCAGCTCAGTGGTAGAGCATGTGCCTAGTAGGTATGAGGTCCTAAATTCAGTTTCTAGAACTGCAAAAAGTGAGGGACATTAAACAAATGTCTCTGCTGCATTGTCACTATGAGAATGTCAACAAACTAGATTATTTTACTTTGGAAATCATTGAAAAATGAAATTTAAAGGAATAATAATACTATTTATAATAACATTCAAAAACATCCATGGTCTTAGGATCAATGGAAGTCCTGAGAACCACAGAACCTTGGCGAGAGCATTGAAGAACTCTAAAGAAACTGGACATTGATGGGAAGATATATTATTGAAATACCAGTTATTCCTCCCAATTCAATATATTCCCTATCAAAGTTCCATGGTTATTATGCAAGTGAATATGAATTTATGATGGTTAAGTTTGTTGTCAACTTGACCTTTTTGTAACCTTGGGTGGATCTCTGGGGATGTTCACAGGAAAACAGCCTGTCAGTAGGGGGCAGGATGTAAGGAAACTCACTGGAGCTAGAAACATATATTCTTTCCTGGGAAGGCAGTGCAAGAAAGAAATCCCAGAGACTCAGGTAGCCAACACGTCTGGGATTGGGTTGTAAAATCCTGCCTTAAGGATACATAAAAGGGGAGAAAATCTTTTCTCTTCCCCCGTCTCTTTTGCTTGTGTGTCTGTGGTGTTGGTGATGGGTTTTTCTCTCTGCTTGGACCTGTGAAAGGGGGCCAGCCTCTTTCATCATCATGGAACTTCCCCTGGATCTGTAGCTGCAATAAATCCTTTCCTCCCATAAACTGTGCTTGGTTTTGAGATTAATCCCAGTGGCATGTGGCTGACTACAACAGTATTCTAAAATATAGAGGAAATATAAGGACTTCGTGAAGCTAAGGAACTACTAAAGAAACTGAAAGTGGAAGACATATCACTAAACATAAGAAAAGATTATGAGTCTACTAACAATAATTAGTGATAATCAATTCAAAATAGATGAGTAAATACATGGAACATATTGGGAAGTTCAGAAATAGATTAACTCAAACATACTTAGCTGTTTTTAATAAAGCATCATTGGTAATAAATATACAAAGAATTATCATTTTAACATGTGAGACTTCATCAATTGCATATCCATAGAAAATAAAATTAGCCTCAATTCTTAATACCCAATGTAAAACCTGATATTCAAAGAAAATAAGAGCTTAAAAGAACAATGCTACTAGAAGAAAACAGAGATGATGCACATGGTCTCAGGCAGGACAACCATTTTCTAAGTATAAGTAGCACTCAACAGAAAAAGAAAAGGTCAACACATTTAAACTGTCATCAATAAAACCTATTTATTAAACATAAAGAATATTCAAAAGTCTGAGATGGGGAGTTTCAGATAACTGAATGTAAATCCTTTATCAGATTTTAACTTGTGCAGTACTTGAAGTGAAACACAATGAAAACTTTAACAGAAATTGTCTCTTAATACATTTACAGTCTTGTATTTACAAGCTAAATATATATAGGAAATCACAAATAAATCCCTTTTAAGTTTGAAAAAAAGAATATGAGCCACAGACTTGGAGACATTTGACATCTAACTTATCATACCAGTATGTGTACATGCCTATGAACCAGTAAGAAAAAGGTCCAGCACAATGGCTACAGACTGCAATGGGAACTTCCCAAATAGCATACTAAAATGATAAATGAGCATATAAATATGTCAGGTGTCATTAAACATCTAAGAAATACAAATTAACACCAAGCTTACACCATATTCTCTATATTGCTAAAATTAAAATTATTATATCAAGCATAGTTATTACTATTGAGCAACTGAAACTCTCAAATGATTCTAGTGGGATTTTAAAATTGTATCTGGAATAGGGCTCAGTGACTCAATGAATAAAGCCTGCATCTCTCAGGTTTGAGAACCAGTGTTTAATCCTCAGATCTCACATAAAGAGATGGAAGTCTGGAAGCCATGGTCGACTCTTCGATGTTACAGGGAGATAGAAAGGAGAGACAGAAGTTTTCCAGAAGCTCTCTGTGAACATGGCAAAAAGAAACAGCAAAGCTAGACAGAGAAAAGCCCTGTCTCAAATGACGTGGAGTGGCAAGGACAACCCAAATGTTTGTCTTCTGACCACCACATCTACCTACACTTACACACACAAACACATATATCTACATACACCACCCACACATCCACACAAAAATGAATCAATAATTTAAGAAAAATATTGGCATAATTACCACAAAATGCCCATCAAAAGACACAGTAATTACATTTTACATATGTGCTCAATAAAAATGAGTGTTTTTATATCATTTACACAATCCAAAATATCCAAATATTCCAGAATTGCATATGTAAAGTGAGATCATCTGAAAGTACAGGTTTCAAGGAGACATGTCCCACCCATTGTGAGGGAAAGATGGGTAAGGCAAGGAGAAAACAAATTGATCCAATAATTAGATAAGTGATAACTTATTATGCGTAAAGTCTATTATACACACCCTTACTGTGTATGTTTGTAGAATTAATACAAACTGAGAAGGCTTCATTTGACCCAATGATCTAATAAGTGAGCTATGTGTAATGGTTGAGATTTTTGGCATTCTCTTGCTCCCTGGGTTAAACAGCTTTAGGATATAAATGTTTCACCTCTGGCAAAATATAACACTGGATGTTAATGTGCTTGCTGGGAGGCATTCATATCATTTAGAAGATATGCTTATTTCATTAAGCAGATCACATTTTGCCCTCAAAAAGGTTGAATTAAGAAAGTCAAATTTGCTTTAATATCTGCCCCCTCCAAGTTATGAAATCCCAACAGAAAATAAGAAACCAACATAAGTCAAATTGTATTCTCTAAAGTAAAAATTTTTCCCCATAAAGAGGCTATTTTTTTTTAATTTTAGGGAATTTCCTCCCACATTTTGGATGTTTTAATGAGTACTTGTGTGGTGTTTATCTCCCCAGCCATTTTGTGGCATTTGAGGTGACCCATCAATAGCAAATAAAATGTATTATAATTCTAAGGAAATCAGAATTTCTTGCATTCCCAGCTAAACCTTACTTCGTACAGTATTTATTTAGCTGGATTGTCACTCAAGTTAATGATCCCCATGTAGACTATAAGTCATGAGGTAAGGGAAATGGACACATAGGGCAATTTGTCGAGGCCCACACACATACTTCCTTCTCAAAGCAGTGAAGAAACTTTCCTAATTCCCTGTCTGTCCCATGTTCTTAGACCACAAAACAATGCCTCATAACCCAAAATGAAGAAATTAAGTATTGTGAAGTGAAAGAATCCTTTTCTTTCCTCTAACCTTTTCCTATACTTCGGGGTTTCTTATAGTATTCCCAGTTTATCTCTCTGCATTTCTGTTAGATTAAAAAAAAACTTTAAAACAAAACAACATTAGTCCAATTTGGATCTTCTTTGTCTTGCCTTTTTATCCTGTATAGATAGGCATAGGTAGAAAGATAACTATAACCACAACCAATACTTGGATATTTAGGATGAATCTCTGGTTCTCACTCATGACATACAGGCAAGCTGGAAAGTCAGCTTGGCCAGAAAAGTACTAATTTTTAGGACATTTAAAACTATATATTAAGTGGTTTCCCAGTATGTCAAGAAAAGAGTAAAAATAAAATAAAATGATATAATCTGAAAGATACTTCCTAAAATTATAGTGTTCTCATATAACAAGTGGAAGATTATGTACTATGAGAAAAAAATTAAAGGAATTAAAGATTCAAATATAAACCCTTGCTTTCAAAAAAGAAAATCAATCCAGGGGAAAAAAAAGGATTTTAAAATATAAGGGAAAAAATTGTGCTTTCTTCCTACCACATGACCAGCCTGTCTCACAGCACTGAAGAACACTGAATAAGCACATTTTTAGTAGAATGACTAGGAATCTGGAGGGAGATTGAAAATCTAGGATGTGCCCTCCAACTTTACTGTGTATGAGTTGGCAAAAGATGGCATGAAGGGCCCAGTGATACAAGGAGGAAAATGAAGGAAAAGGTGAAGATGACATCACTTTTAATGGGGCAGAACCAAGACTGTCATGAACTCAGGAAGTGGTGGAGAGCAGGTGGTAAGTGTGAGGATATGGAGTTTAGGAGAGAGGTCTGAGCTGTAGATAAAAAAAATGAAGGGTACATGCTTATACATAGGATCTGAAGGGCACAGATCAGCTAAGAAGCCAGCTGGAGCCATGAATGCATTACAGTCACCAGACTCTGTGAGAACAACTTCTTAAGACCAAATGTAGGGAAAACTGGAGAAGCCACAGAATAAAGAAATATTGGCAAGTCAGCAGGGCATATAGACTGAGGCAGAGTGATCCAAGGAGGAAAGCATAAATTGATATAATACAGTTGGAATGAGAAGTGCATCAGGCCTGTTTGAGGGGCTGGTTTTAACTGGTGGAAGGTCCCTGAGAATGTGCATATAAGACACTTGGCAAAACAGAGAGGTTATTCATCCCATGAAAACGCTATCAAGACAGAAGCAGCTTAAAAACCAAAGACTTTTTTTTCCTTAGACAAAACATGGTGGCCCAGCTGTGTTACCAGTGTCTAAATTACAAGCTTCAAAAGAGCCAAACCCCATGAAAAACTGATGAGACCTGTATCTCCCTGTCCTAGTCATTGGCTCCTTCCCACACTGAGCTGTTGATCAAAGAAATCCACGAGGTCCCCTAAAAAAGACAAGGCCAAAGGTAAAATCCTATTGCTGAAGAAACTACAGAAAGTCATTGCACAACCCCGAGAGACCCTGAGGGATCCAGAATGGCAATCAGGTCCCAGATGGTAGCATGTGTAGTGCTGGTAGGTGCTACATGAGCTGCCAGGTAAAATTGGTCAATGATAGTTGGAGAAAGCAGAGACCACTGATATAAAATACAGACTGCTGTCACGAGAATGCTGAACACTCTGCTTTATGGTAGAGATCAGCAAGTCAAGAAGAGATCACCTGTATAATAGAGATGGAAACCTATGGGGGGGTAGAATCAAAGGCTTTCAAATTGGCCAAGAGATCCACTCAGTGACAAAGAACCCTTAACTGGAATTGGGATCCAGGGCAAAATCCTATGTGAACCAAAAACTTGGGCTCCAAGGGGAACTTTCCACTACCAGAGAACTACAGAGAGGTTACTCCTAACAGAATCTTGCCAAATTAGAAATGTGTGTCTCATTTAACCTATACTGACCTCACTCTCAATGGATATTCTGTTAGTATTTTTCAGAAGGCAGTGAGAGAACCGTGATCAATTCAACTCCATCAACAAGCCACAGGTGGAAGGCTGACATCCTGGCAAGGACTGGGGACAGGGAAGAGGGAAATGGGGGTACCATTATAAGATTTGCTAATACATTGTATCTAATTGAGGATAGTAAAGATACCAACAATAAAACAATTACAAAGGAAAAAAAGTGTAAAGAAGATTCTTCTACTTTTCCCACATGGTAGAATGGCTGGTGGATACCCTTTTTATAAAAGAAGTCCTGGTGCTCTGGAATATTTGGAGATAAGACTAGCTTACAGAGATAGCTTGGTTTGTAGGAGTTAAATGTTGCCTGAATGATATTGTTTTGAAAGCAATAGAATTTTTCAATACAAACTGAAGGAAATGTTGATTAGCACCATGGCAGTTTAAATTCTCCAAAACGGATATTTTGTGAAAAACTAAAAGTAGAAAAGTCATTACAAATGTAGTTTTCCAGCTGCATTTGACCTCACTATAGACAACATATACAAAGATACCCCCAAACTCATTTCCTGTTAATAACTGGAGGTTTTAGTGCAAAAAAGTCCCCCAGTAGGCTCCTGTCTTTGAATAACTGTCCCTGTGTTGGTGGCACTATCTGGGGAGGTTGTGGGACGTCTACAACAAGGGGGAGACTTGCTGGAGGAAGTGTGTTACTGAGGTAAGTCTTGAAATTTTATATTCTGGCACTACTTCTGTTCATGCTTGCTTTCTGACTGGATGGAATGTGCGGAGCTCTGCTTCATGCCCCCTCCACAGGCACCCACCCTCATAGATTGTGTCCCCTTGCAGTTGGAGTCCAGGATAAAAGCTTGCTGTTAGATGTTTGGTTGTAGCAATGAGGAAAGTAGCCCAATTACGAACATGAGCATAATTCTGGTAGACAGAGGCAATGGAGGCCCTAGGAGGAAAACATACATTATTTTTCTTCTATAAATGATGTAAGTCATTAAGCAGAACAAATGCAGAAATTAGAACCATGATTTCATAGTGAATTCCAGGTCAGCCTGGACTAGAGTAAGACCATACCTTGAAAAACTGAAAAAAAAATAACTAAGTTCTAATACTATGTTATTAATTCACTGTGGACTCCACAGTTCTTCATAAGATAGTGAAAGTTTCTTATCTAGCCAACTAGAAAATCTCTATTGTCTTTTTTAAGTCTGGAACTCTCTGTATAAAAGATGTCAAATTTACCAAGAGTAATATAATCAAGCAAACAAAAAGAAAACAAGAACAATTTCAGATATTATAGGCATCCATCCAAGAATGGGATTTTTGACATTTTCAAATAAAGGATATTTGAGCTAAAGGATATTTGAAAATGAGGGAATATTTGAAATGAGGAAAATTTGCATATACTGTAAATTTCTCTCATGATCTTTTAGCACAGTTACTATCTCCACATTTACAAATTGGGGAACATAGCATAAGAAAGTTAAATTTAACTAATCTGATGATTTAGCAACAAAACCAGGAATTTAACTTTAATCTGCAGCATATATGCATGGCTTATTCAAAAAAACCAAAAGTAGTGGGTTGTTGGTAAGGCCACTCTGGAGTTTATTTGCAGTGGCTAAAGGCCCTGGCATTCTTTCTCTCTCTCTCTCTCTCTCTCTCTCTCTCTCTCTCTCTCTCTCTCTCTCTCTCTCTCTCTTTCTCTCTCTTTCTCTCTCTTTTCCTCTCTCAAATAAATAAATAAATAAATAAATATTTTAAAATGTGAAAAATTACCTCTTTGCATCCCACTGAAAAAATGAATGTGTATTATAACTCAGAGAGTCACAAAAGCTTTCATTTCTTGATGAAGAATCCTTTGGCATTGTGATGGTAGAGAAGTGCATATTCAGAAAATTAGTGTTACAGGGAAGGTACCCTCAATTTTTGATTTTTCAAAATATGCTATTATTAATATGTGGGATTAATATCTATAATCATTATTGTTAAGGATGGTTAATTTCAGTAATTTTAATGGTTTCTTTTTTTCTTTTTCAGAAACAGAGGTTCAAAGAAGTGAGTGGCTGCTGCTTGGCATTGGCCATCCACATGACACCAGTGATTGATTGTGAGCCTTGTGAGATGTAATGACCATCCACATGACACCTATGATGTGATCACAAGCCTTTTGAGATGTAGTGGCCATCCACATGACACCTGTGATTGACCATGAGCCTCATGAGATGTAGTGACCATCCACATGGCACCTGTGATTGATTGTGAGCCTTGTGAGATGTAGTGGCCATGCACATGACACCTGTGATTGATTGCAAGCCTTGTAAAATGTAGTGGCTGCTTTAACACTGCCTTTCCCTTAAAGAGCATTCACCTAATATTTGTTTTCATATGTATGAAAATAAAGTTATGGAACCAGATAATATAGCAGTTTTATCACAAACAACTTTATATTTACTAGCAAGAACCAATAAAATTTAAGAGTTTGCAAGTTTACCTTTTAGAAGTCTTCACATGCCAGCCTAGGATAAAAGATGCATTACCTCCCATCCCCCCATGACTGAATGCTACCCCAACAACACAAAGCCCTAAATCCTATGGAGCATAGTAACAATCCCACCCAGGAGGGCCCTCAGTGGAATGGGGCAGGGAGGAGGGAAACGTTGGTACCAACACATGATTTGTTCATACAAAGTTTCTAAGAAAGAAAGAGAGAGGGGGGGAGGGAGGAAGGAAAGAAGAAATCACATATGAAGAGAAAGCAAAATGAGTGAGGCAGAGGAAGTAGATGTCTAGAGTTCTGAGGAATAATAGTATTATTTGCTATGGTTTAAATGATAATGAACTTGCTTCCAAGGGTGAAATATGCTCTGTGTAATTCACAAATAATAATACCTTACAAGGACCTGGCAGAGATGATTATCACAAGAAATAAAAGATGGGAACTTTTGCTAATGGTCATAGAGAACTTGTTTAGTAATCACCTGCTATGAAAGTATCTGAAACCTCTTTGCTATAAAAAGCAAACCCTTTGTCCTTTATCACAGAATACAAGAAGCTAGGTCACAGTGTCATATCTAAATTGTTGGTTTAAGCCCCAACCAGATTATCTGAGCCTTTAAACCCACAAGGTTTGCATGTGGATCCTTAGCAATGAGTGTAAAAAGTGAGAGCCTAATTACTCTGCTTTGGACATGAGATGCCAAATAGCAGTGGTGAGAGTGAGCATCCTTCCTTTGTTCCCAGCTTTGATGGAAATTGAGTATCCATTATGTTGAGGAAATTTCCATTTATTCCTAGCGAGTTGTGAGCTTTTATTCTGAAAATATAATAAATTTTGTGGAATACTTTTTCTGCATATATGGAGATAATTTCATTCTGAGGTTTCAGATACTTTCACAGCAGGTGATTACTAAACAAGTTCTTATGACCATTATCCTGAAGTGTGATGTGTCACATTATCTTTCAAATATTTAGAACATCTTTTCATCCCAAGGATAAATCCTATCTGGTCATAATATGATCCTTTCAATGTGCTGTTGAATCAAATATTGTGTTAATACCTTGTTGATGACCTCTAGCTCAGGCTGACCTGGAATTCACTATATAGTCCCTGAGTGGCCTCAAACCTGGTACCTCTGCCTCCCAAGTGCTGGGATTAAAGGTGTATGCCACCACTCCCAGCTTAATATCCTTTTCTTGTAGTAAGTTTAGAAGGCTTTGGTATCAGGCTAGGTCTAGCTTTATATGATAAATTTTAAGTCTGTCTCCTCTCGAGTTAGAGAAGGATGGTTGTTAAGTCACTTTAAATGTTTGGGAGAGCTTGCCAGTGAAGTCTTCTGGTTCTGGATGGATTAAATAAAATGTTGTATAGACATATAATATACTATTCAGCCTTGGAAAGTGAGAAAAAATCCTACAATGACTGACAATATGGATCAACCTAGAAGACTTTATAACATTGTTCAGCTCTAGCTACAAATACTGTGCCTCACTTGATCCTATTGTAGTATCATTTTTACACATCACTGGATTTGACTTGCTTAATGTTGTCTTTTAATTTGATGTTACTATCTACATATGTAAAGCTATTAAAGTGGGGTTTATTTTTATTTTTACTTTTCTTTCTTTCTTGTTTGTTTTTATTTTTGTCAGAGAAACCTTAGATTGAAGCCATGGCCTTATGCATCCTCACTCATTTATGGCATTGGCATTCTGTGGGTCTTGTAATTCTTGCCTAATGGTATTCTATTTAAAATATTATGTCTCTCTTAAAAAATATTTAAAGTACTTATTAGGAACTGGCATTACTTCTTTTTCACTTATTTTTAGGTGACCGGAATATTTAATTTTTCACTATTTTTTATAACTACTATTTGATTGATTTCTATTTAGATTGACATTGTTTCCATTTTTCTACTTCATTTACATTTATTCATACTTTAATTTTTTTAAATGAATGTTAACCAATTTTTAAAGGAAATCATACATGTCTCTCTTATTTCCTTAATCATTATTTCAAAAGTCAGGATTTTTAAATGTCAATTGGATGGGGGTATTAATGTGCCATTGCATATATGTGGAGGCTCTCGGTCCTCTCTTTTAAGGGGACAGAGTCTCTCTGTTGTTTTTGCTACTGGACAGGCCAATCTAGCTTGCCCAAAAACCTCTGGATTTTCCTGTTGGAATTACAGGTGCATGACTCACTTTGAATCTAGTTATTTGGGTGCTTTAGAGAACTGAACTTGTGTCAGGAGGCTTAGAAGCAAGTGCCTTTTACCACCTAGCTAACTCCCCAGCCCCCAAAGTCAGAATTTTTGTCAATAAGAAAGCATTTGTATTCAATCAATTTCTCCTAGATAGCTTAGCTGCCCCTATTGTATAATCATGGCTCTCAGAGCTAATTTACTGACATCCATGGTGTTGATCTTTTTATGGGTGAATCCTATGTAGAATAAAGTTGGTGTGGAGGGACTTGATACACCTGCTCCTTTCTAACCTTGTTAATTAACCAAATTAAACTATCATTTTAGTAATTAAATTAGATGCTTTGCTCTACAGTAGCATATATTAGATAAGTTGATATCCTACTTTGTAAAATAACACAAATTTAATTTATTGCATGTTATACATTGGACAGGCCTTCAGTTTAAATGTACTCTACTAAGGTCCATGTGAGCTAGTTACTCAAGTAGTTGATTTTACAAATGCCTCTCTCAAATCTTTCAGTTGAGCCAAGTATTCAGCCATACGGAAAGCCACCAAACCCTCAATATAATACAGTTTTTCTTTGTAAAAAATATAATTCTTCAGGATAGAATTCTTTGTATCTTGGTCTCAGTCCAGCACACAGTTTTAATTTATATGTAGTGCTGTCCAAAGGAATCTACAAGCTAATGTAAATCAAAGTAGTAGAAAGAAAGAATTCATTGGAAAGAGAAGCAGAGAAGGAGGAAACATGAAGAATGGGAAGAAAAAGGAGACAAGATAAAATTTTACTTCTTTCTTCATCTTTCAAGATGAACTAAAAAAGTATTGAAATTTTTCTGGAATATTCTTAACACATCAAAACCATTTGAAGAAACTTAAAACCCATTGATTGCATGTTTCCACCCATTTAAACTTATAGCTCACTTACTAAAATGGTTTGGCAGAGACACTGGATGATGTATCTTGTAAATTGGTGGGTATGTTTAGTTACTTGACTATAGGGACTATTTCCCTATTCATAAGTACATAAAACATCATGTTATACACAAAAGATATATATATATATATATATATATATATATATATATATATATATATATATATATATATATATATATATATATATATATATGACAACAACCTCCAGAGGAAAGATGAGCAGTGCGCAAAATCATTTCCATTAAGGATATCTTAATATCTATAACAATCCACTCCTTATGAAGCTTTTTAATAGCCCAATTTTCTTCTCTATTTTTTTGAGTTTTTGATTTTGTTTTCATCTCTATTTTGTAAAAATTTTTATTTGTTTGTTAGTTTGTTTGCTAGCAGAGAGATACAGAGAGCATGGGAGTACCAGGAAAGGTGGAACTCTTTCTTTGAAATAACTTAGTATCTTAGCACCTGGGAAATTCCAACACCCTTATCCTAATGTATCCTTTCAGAAACATTTATTGAATACCTTGTATGTGCCATTCATTCAGTGTTAGGAACTGGAGATGTAGATGCAACCTGAGGCTTTAAAGAATTTCCCATTTAGTGTCAGATTTCTCTTGATTAAACTAGTCAGGTCCTGTAAGCTCTTTGGGCCTCACCTTTGGTGTCTGGTGTCCTTGTGCAAGTACATGGCATAGGTTTAGCAAAAGTCTTGTAAAGTCACCATATCCTGGAGCTCCTTCATGGGAAGGAGCGCTATCATCTTTCCTTAAGCGCTATAATAAAATCTTTCTAAACTTCACTCTCTATGGTCTGTAAATATTATTTGTTGAAATTCATAAGACAAGAACCTAGAAGCCACTGATTCAGTGGAAGTTTTGTGGCCATGAATGTCCAGCGCCCTCACTTCTGAGTTATAGCTTAACTAAGAACTGAGAAAAGCTCCACCACTCAAAAACACCTGAAATTCCCATATCACTTAGACACCCTTTTGTATACACCTTGATTTTAGGCTTTAAATACCCCCCCTTTTTTTTATTATCCATAATGAGTTACAACATTTAGTGGACAAACAATGAGTTGTTATCCCCAATTCCCCACTGCCCTCCCCTCCCTCCTCAACTGGATAACCTCCTCCATGGGTTGTCTGGATCAGTCCTTGTGACAGGGGACCATGGATAGACTAGTAATCAGCCAGGTTCTCCTGTCCGTACCTCTGGATAGTCTCCCCCACCACGGCTCTCACAATCTTTCCTCCCCCTCTTCCGCATAGTTCCCTGAGTCGTGGTGAATGAGTAATAAGTTTGCTTTAAGGTTGTGAGCTTAGGGGTCTTTGTGTCGAAAATTGTTGGTTTCTGTTCCACTGGCTAATCCTGTGTTGATTTAATGGCTGTGGCAGTGGGTTCCTTGTTCATCTCGTCATTCTCTGCGGAGTTCCATTTGGATCCTCCATTGTATGACTGTGGTGGCCCCTCTCTTGCCAGAATCTCAGCTATCGGCCTACGGTCGGTTGGTAGGATTAGGTGAGCCCCATCACTCTCGCTGCATCCTGAAAGATAAAAACACAATCTCCATCGGAGAGTGAGATCAGTGTAGGTTAACAAATATACACACTTTTGGATTACCAGGATTCGATTTTTAGTAGCCTCCCTATCAATTGATCCCATAGTGCATCTTGTCTTGGGAGCCTAAGAGTACGGGATCCGGTGCCTAACGCCCTGAACCCCAGGTTCCAGACAAGGGGACCCCCTCACTAAGTGGAAAATTGGCCGAAT
>PVHP010036231.1:0-18018 GCA_004024765.1 Zapus hudsonius | reverse complement strand
TGATCTGTTCTGTGGTGATAACTGATGCAGCAAAGTCTTGGATTTTCAAAATTGCTGCCAGTGGAGGAGTGAGTGTGTTTCTGAAATGACGCTGTAGGAACTGGGAAAGGGGCTCAGCAATGAGAGACGCCTGCGTGCAAAGCCTGAAGCCCGGCTTTGATCACCCAGTACCCATGGAAAGCCAGACATGCAAAATGGTAAATTCATCTGGAGTTCATTTGCAGTGGCAAGAGGTTCTGGTAGGCCCATATTCATTCTCTCTCTCTCTCTCTCTCTCTCTCTCTCTCTCTCTCTCTCTCTCTCTCTCTCTCTCAAATAAATAAATAAAATTGGGGGGGGGCTGGATAAATTGTTCAGTGGTTAAAGGTACTTGCTTATAAAGCCTAATGGCTTGGGTTTAATACACCAGTACCCACATAAAGCCAGATGCACAAAGTAGCACAAGTATCTGGTATTCATTTGCAGTGGTGAGAAGTCCTGGAGTGTTCGTATACACACACACACACACACACACACACACACACACACACGAGTAAATAAGTTTTTTAATGAAATGATACTGTGCATGTCACTGTAAGGAGAACAGATAAACTGCATTAATTCTAGAAACCAAGACTGTCCCTGTAAAAATGTGAGATGAGCCCAGGGTACTGAAGAGCTGAACTGAATGGAAGGGTCATGAAGGTCTGAGAAATTCCAGCTATGTTGGTTAACAGGCCAGAAGCCTTGGCCCCCCAGAAAACACTGGCACCTTTGGAGCCTGGGTGGGTCTTTTCACAAGCACACTCCCCACTAAGAAATCAATGTCCCTCGGCAAACCAGCTCCATCCAGGTCTCAGGCAGGGCAGGTACAGGGAGCGTGGGCCGGGAAAGGGCAGCCATGCTGGGACTGGGGGTGCTCAGGGCAGAGCCCACTGAAGAGGCTGCGAGCACTGGACACAATTCCCTCAAAAGAACAATGCGAGAAGAGGAGCGGAACTCGATTCCCGGAACCACTGAATCTATAATGAATTTACTGAATTGTTTGTTTTCAAAGAGGTGAGAGAGGGAAGGACTTTTTTCCTTCTCTCTATATTTTTCCTTTTTTGGAGACAGGAACCTGGCTATGTCTCCCAGGCTGACCTCATCACCCTCTTGCCCCAGCTGCCCAAGTGCTGGGATTATAGGTCTGGGTCACCAGGCCCACTGGCAAAGTTACTCCTTAAAGAAAAAGCCAGCTAGCAAGTTTGACAGGTAGAACAGCTATGAAGGAGACAGGCAGAAAACTCTGGTCAGGGTGTTCACACAGCTCACCCTAGCACCCCACGAAACCCTCACTACTTCAGAAGTGAGCTCTGACATCTGTCCTACCCACATGATCACTTTGAACAAAGGCCACATGTCCCCAGCCCAGTGAGTCAGAGTACAAAGACATCACCTATGAAGTATTCCAAGACCCTTCCTCCAGATCTAACCACAGAGGAAGTGAGATGGTCCATGCTGTTGATGTCTTGAAAAAGAAAAGGCACTTTCTAAATTACAGACATGGATGTCATATGTCATAATGTAAACATGCCATAATGTGTGGTCTGCCATGGCTTCTGGACTGAATGAAATGCATGAGGGCAGAAAGGACAGAGGGTGGAGGTGAGGGCAGAGAGGACAGAGGGTGTCAGGGACAGAGAGAGAGGGGTAGAGGCCATCTTAGGATGAGGATGCTTCTAGAGCCACCTGGACAGAAATAGCTGTGAGACCCTGAGACCCCAAATCCTGCCTCCACCTCCTCCCAGGAGCCAAGGAGAGGAGACAAAGCCCCACAGCCACTAAGAGGCTCATCAGAGCCCGAGGCCCTCAGGAGAGCAGTGACAAAACCATTCTATTGTCAGACCTGTGAGGTGGGAGTGGGCCAGGCACCCACTGGTGGCCGCTAGGTCCTCTGAGTGCATGGGACATGGGCATGTGGAAGCAGGACTCCTAGACCTCCCTGTCCCCTGCGGCCAGCCTCTGGGCACAGTGAGGGCTGAGTGCCCCTCATCTTGACCTACTGGGGGGGGGCAGCAGCCAACAGGAGCGGGAGACCTCGCCAGCTCTCCACTCTCCCCACAAGGACGGAGGAGCCCTGTCCTGACAATCACAGGCACACACGGTGGAGCCCTTGGAGTCTCTGTTTTCACGATTTCACCCTGTTTTGAGAGTTTTCTGAAATGACATGACTGAAAACACAGACACAGAACCACGAAGCGACAAGAGGCGCAACGCCACTCACCGCTGGCTTCCGTTGGAAGATGCGAATACGGGTGACCTTTTTCTCAAGGGTATTTTAAGGAGACAAAGCAATTCTCTGTAATGTGGTTACCATAGTGATGGGCCTTTAAGAAGGCCAGGGAGAAAGTACATCTGCCATCAAGGAGCAGAGAGCAATTTGAGAAAGCAACAGTTGGGGATTAATTTGAAGAATAGACAAGCAAGGTTGTTTTTAAGCTGACGTGAAACAGGAAGAGAAGAAACGTAGCGCTGCGGATCAGGGCTGCGGCGCAGGGCAGGGGCACCTGGCAGGCTGCTCAACACCCAGAACTGTCTGGGTTCCCAGAATGCCGGACACAAAATGTCCACAGTGGTGGCAAATGACAGTGTTCTCCCCAGGTAGCAAGGAGGGAGCTTTCTCCATGCCCCCACACATTGGAGCCAGGACCTAACTTAAGAGTAAAGGGGCCCCAGGGCTGGAGAGATGGCTCAGTGGTTAAAGGCGCTTGCTTGCAAAGCCTGTCAGGCCCGGATTTGATTTCCTAGTTCTCTTGTAAAGTCAGATACACAAATGGATGCATGCATCGGAGTTCATTGGCAAGAGGCCCTGGTGTGCCCATTCTCTCCTCTCTCTCTCTCTCTCTCTCTCTCTCTCTCTCTCTCTCTCTCTCTCTCTCTCTCTCTCCACAAATAAGTAAATAAAAATATTTAAAGAGGAGCCAAGTGCTTTGGCACACACCTTTAATCCCAGCACTCAGCAGGTAGAGGTAGGAGCATTACCCTGAGTTCAAGGCCAGCCTGTAACTACATAGTAAATTCCAGATCAGCCTGGGCTACAGCGAGACCTTACTTCCAAAAAAAAAAGTGGAAAAAATTATTTAAAGGGTGCACCGGTGAGCAGAGCAGGGCCAACCCCAAGAAAGAGGTAAGGACAACCACAAGCCAAAGACACTCAGGAACTGGCTCTCAGGGCTGAGAGGATGGAGCAGCACCCATGGGATGCAGGAAGCACCCACTCCTGAGACTACGAGTGGAGGAAAGAAGGGTGGACACGATGTCAAACTGCACAAGAACACCAAGCAGAACCAGGGAAGCAGAGAGCTGCTTTTCTCTGTAAGATGCCCTGCAGAAGGTCACTAGCTGACATCTTCCAAGGGAGGCAAGTAGCTGGCATTCACAACATTGTCACACACTCCTCTGTGTGTCTTTTCAGTCATTTTAGAAACTCTCAAAGCAGTGTGAAATATCAAGAGTAGAAAGACACAGTGCTCTGCCATATGCATGTTTATAAATTTAAAAGGTGTGTGTGTGCATGCGCGCATGCGTGTGTGCGCGCGCGCGCGCGCGTGTGTGTGTGTGTGTGTGTGTGTGTGTGTGTGTGTGTGTGCGCGTGTGTGTGTGTGTGCGCGCGCGCGTGCGCGTGTGTGCACACGTGTGTGTCTTTTGGACAAAGCTTTCGGATGTTGTCTTCATCAAGCATCACCCATGAGGAGACAACATGTCTCCACCACATGACAGAGCTATGGTGTGACCTTCACGCCTCAGGTGTGTGGCCAAGATCTACAGCAAGCTCCTAAGGAGTTGGTCTGTCATCTTCAACAGTGACTGGCCCGGGCAGTCAGGGAAAGGCAGCCCCTGAGTGCCAAAGGTAAGGTTTGTCTCCAACCTGTGTGCTTTGGCAGAAGCTAGAGATCAGGCATGAACTTGGCTATCTGAGGTGCCAAGACTGTCCTGATGCTGACAGGTGGCTGGGGTTCTGGAAGCACTGGACTTGCTGCTGGGGTCACACAGTGTGTCATTCAGTTATCAGGAGGGACTGGACACCCTTACCTGAAACTTCCCTGCAGGTCTGAAAGCATTCCAAATGGATTTTATAAAAGACGAAACCAGGCATAGTGGTCCACACCCAGGACCCTAGCACTTGGGAGGCTGAGGCAGGAGGATCATGAGTTCAAGACCAGCCTGGACTAGCTACCTAAGCTCTTGTCTCCCAAAACCATGGGCAGGGGTCTGGCTCAGGGGAAGAGCTGGGGTGCACAAGGCCCTGACTCCGCCACTAGCACTGAAAACAAAGAGAAGGAAGACAAGGCATCACAGAGAACTGCCCACCTGCCAGCTGGTCAGGGAAGGAGGACCTGGACTGTCTCTAATGAGTCCCTTTGCACAGCTGGGACCGTTGCTGTAGCGGCTTCCTTCTCATTGCCGAAGCAGTTGGTGGGAGGAAGCAGCTGACTGAAGGAGAGGTTTCATTTCAGCTTCCTATTTCTTTTCATTTATTTATCTGAGAGAAAGAGAGAAAAAGAGAGAGTGGGTATGCTAGGGCCCCCTGCCACTGAGAATGAACTCCAGATGCATGCACTACTTTGTGCTTCTGGCTCTGCATGGGTGCTGAGGAATCAAACCCAGGCCATCAGGCTTTGCAAGCAAGTGCCTCTAACCACTGAGCCATCTCCCCAGCCCTCAGCTTACAGTTTCAAGGGCAAGTTTCATCATGGCAAGGCAAGCATAGTATATCAAGACAGCATGAAAAGGAAGCATTCTCAGTGAACTAGCTGACCACCCAGTGAGCCTGGACTAATGACTCTCAAGACCCACCTAAGTGACACACCTCCTCCAGAAAGACTCAGCCTCCCAAAGGCTCCACCAGCTGGGGATTAAGTGTGAGGCTGTGGGAGACAATCGCAGTCAAACCACCAGAAAACGCTTGACAGAATCGCAGGGATCCTTGCTTTGTTGCTGAAAACCAGCTTATCCCAAGCCAGAAGCTGGTACCTTGCCACGCTGGAGAGACAGCCTGGACCCTGAGACAGCCACTGGGTCTGTATGGCCAGGACTAAGAACAGACCACTCAAAGTGTGGAGCCACTTGAAGAAGTGACCCCTGCTGGTGGCTGTGATCAGAAGCAGCTGGGCCAGTGAACCCGAGTCATCCAAGGTTCTGGAACTAACTTCCCATTTGCCACTGCTTCCCGGGCACTGAGGGAGGGCAGCGCTGAAAACTTCCATCCAAACGCTGATCCAGCCGCTATGTGAGCTCCACCCATACCAGATGCTCCCTGTTTCCTTTGGCTACGAGGACCCCAGCCCCACCCTCCACCCCAGGGCCACCACCCTCACTTGGCCTTCAGAATCATTCCTGCCTGCTTGTCACACCCTAGCAGTTTCTGATCTGACTTTTCATTCTCCAGTTGCTGGTATGAACTTCAGAACCCATATTTATTTTCAAGTAGAGAGAGACTGAGAATGGGCTTGCCAGGGCCTCCAGCCCCTGAAAATGAACTTCAGATGCATGTACCACTTTGTGCATCTGGCTCTCCTTGGGTACTAGGGAATTGAACCCAGGTCTTTAGGCTTTGCAAGCAAGAGCTTTTAATTACTGAGCAATCGCTCCAGCTCTATAATTATTATGCCACACTACCCAACAGAAACCACTTAAAGACGAAAGGATTATTTTGGGTCAGAATTCTACAAGGTTTCAGACCATGATGGCACGGAGGTACCACGGAGCCGCTCGGTTCACAGTGGGAGTGCGGCTGACCAGGAAGCAGAAAGCATGACAGGAAGCAGGATCCACAAATGACCTTTAAAGGCCCATCCCCAGTGACCCACGCCCATTGGCCAGGCCTCACCTCCCTAGGATTTCCACAGCCTCACAAAATAATGCCACCGTCTGGGGAACAAAATAAGATCCTGGTTCAGAATGAAGCCCGACATTTCCCCTCCATCCCCCAAGGCCATCTCATAAGCAAATCACATCTAGTTCAACTTCAAGAATCCCCAAAGTCTTGAACACTTCCAACACTCTGCTGAAGAGTTCAAAGCTCAAAGTCTCTCAGCTGTGGATCTCTGTGAAATCAGAATGAAAGTTACATCCTGGTTACATTCTGGTACTATGCAATGGCACAGGGGAACCATTCCGACAAGCAAGGAGAGATTGGACCAAAGCAAGGCAAACAGTAAATCCCGCAGCTCCGTGTTCAGGGTCAAGGTCATGTGGAGGTGTGATGTGAGCTCCTGCAGGTTTGAGCAGCCTCACTCCTGGGGCCTTGCTGTTTTCAGGTTCGGAGGGTCCTGAGTGGGGAGCCATGGGATGACTTGAATGGGTTCTTACACCCTTGGGGATGTCAATTCGCCAGGACAGGTTGGGCGGGGTTCTTTGAATGTGTGTGGGCTGGTGAGTTAGAAAAAGAAACGTGGCAGGAAAATGAGCCACCAAAAGATTCTCCAGAGGAGGAAGAACCAGAAGTGAAACGCAGGGCTGCCCTCTCAGCACCATCTTGATGGGACTGACTGCTAACCCTCCGGCCCCGTCCCCAGCTGACCTCCCTGTCACTCTCACATGGCTGGGGGCCGAAGGGCAACTGAGGTCTGGGAGGTAATTGCATGAACTCCCATCATGCTCTGCAATTAAAGTGACCTTGTCTCCAGCCCTGCAGCAAAGGAGGAAAGGAGCAGGCTGTTGTACTCCTGGCGCCTTGCCACATGTGCTCAGGGCTCCAGCCTCTTCCTAAGCCTCCATTTCCCTTAAAGAAGCCTCAGGGACTGTGTGTGCCTCCCACAGTCGGAGTTTCTTCTAAATGTTTCCACATGACCTCCTCGGTCCTGTCTTCCACGTGCTTGTGACTCTGTTTCTGCCTTTTCTTAGATCCCAACTTTCCTGAAGTGAACCTCACAATTCCCTAATCTATGATTTCTCCCTAAATAAACTCAATAATTCATAACTTATCCTTCTTGAATCTGTTTTTATTAATTCTTTGTTAAAATAGGATAAGGACCCAAAAATCAGGGTTCCTAAATTTGGGAGACCCCCTCCTAAGCCCCCAAATCCTGCATCATTTGTCTTATGAATTTAAAGAATTGAAATCCACAGACCAAAAGATAAAACGTTATTAGAGACTTTATTAGAGTAAAAGAAGGGCAGAGAAAGGAGTGTGGAGTGCTCCTGCCATGTGGAAAACAGGAGGGGGTACAGGCCCAAGTGGGAGCAGGGGACGATGGGGGATTACCAGAGCAGGGACCTGGGGACTCGGGCTTAAGAGATGAACATCCCATAAGAGGTAAGCATTGATTTATAATTTTGTTGTTGCGGCTTTACCCTCAGGCCAAAGTGAGTCTAAGAACAGACCGCCTGGGATCAGGAGGCTGGCTCGGGAAGAGGCACAGGATACAGCAGAGGGCTCTGCATTCAGGGGGCTTGGGACAGTTTGGCAGGCTCCATAGACCCCTTCCCTTGAGTGGGGGGTGTCTAGCTAGGGCTCAAACCTAGGTGTTAAAACTGATCGGTCAGGTATGAATCAACCACCTGTCTCTCTGCTCACCTGGGGCAGGAAATACTCAGTGAACAGATAATTCTGTCTCTTCTTCCCTCACATGGTCTAGCAGAAGGATGTAGGTGAGGGGCTGGATTTCTCTTCTACATGAACCTTTCCTTCTCATGATCTTTTCTTTTTCTACTTGTTTAGCTGAACAGCATAGATTTTGTTAAACCCTCTCCCACGTGTTCTCCCCACACTGGTGGCTGGAGAACTCTGTAACTTCCCATTTTCCTTTAAATAAAGTCTCCCACTATACCCTAACCTCTGGCTGGTCTCTAATTTTAATTCTCTAACTCGACAGACAAGGATTCGGGTATCCTTAAATTCTGTGGTGCATTGGAATTTGCTGGGTAATCCCTAGCTCCGCCCTATAGGCTGGCTCAGGAAGAGGCAGCCATGACATCAAGTTTTCAAGTTGACGTTAACCAATTAGAATGGCAGGACCAGATTTAAACCTTAATTCTAGGAAAAGGGAACTCCTTCCTTCCCAGGCAGGATTGTTTATGCAAAAAATAAAAATAAAATAAAACGGATCTAGGGAACTCCTTTAGTCAAGATTGCAAGGACAGGCTCCAGGACACTTCTGCTTTTTATTTTAGGGGCCCAGTCACCCTGACCTGCCTCAGTGGGTCACTTCTGGCCAAAGTTCTCTGCTTGCTGGTCTTCTGAAATGCAACCAGTCGCTTCCAGCTCTGGTCACTTGTCACCTGGCTACCGTGTCTCATCACTGGGATGGACTGAATCATTTGAGCGGGAAACCAAAACACAAAGCAAGCCTTTCCTCATTGATTCTGACAGGGATGTGCTCACAGCAACAAAAAAGTTAATACATTGCTTTATTGATTTTTTTTTTTTTTTTGTTTTATGGTTTTTCAGGGCAGGGTCTCACTCTAGCCCAGGCTGACCTGGAACTCACTCTACAGTCTCAGGCTGGTCTCAAACTCACAGTGATCCTTCTACCTCTGCTTCCTGAGTGCTGAGATTAAAGGCTTGCCCACCACAACTAGCCATACTTTTTAAAAAAATAAATGTTTTTGCAAGACTGTCCTGCAAAAATTCTTAAATCAGTTTCTTAATAGGCCACTTATTCTAAATTTTCTGGGAATAATTTTGGAGCAGTGGTAGATGTCATCTGAGTTGGTTGAGAAGGAATGTACTAAGGTTGGCAGATGAGGGAGGGTCATTTCAAAGTTCGCAGCCCAAGAAAGAAAATGAACAGAGGACATCTAAGCACCCCACAGAGTTTGGTATTTTAATCACAAATTTGGTGACAATAGAGTCAAAGTGAAGACAAAAACGTTCATTGTCCCAGAGGCAATGTGGAAGGAAAGAAAAAGAATTTGGAAAAAGAATTTGTAAGATTCTCCAGTCCTTGGGAGGAAAGATTCAGTCTGAGTTAATGAGCACAGGGAAGAGAAAAGGCCACAGGACAAAAGAATTCTTGCAAAGGAGCCTCCAGTCTTTCATATAAGAGTCTTAAATTTTTCTATTTTTACCAGCCTCATCAATATGAAAAGATAGCTCACATGTAATTGGTACAGTAGTCATAAATGTGCAAAGCTTTTTTTGTGCAGAATTGGATCATACTGAAAAGAAAACACAAAGAAAAAGTGCAGGCTAATTAAGGACCTGAATTATTGAAGGAGCCCAGCATCTTCTCAAAGATCTCATTGTTGGTTTAAAGAAAAGAGGATCGAGTGGGGCGGTGAAAGCGGAGCCCAGCGGCTGGCACACGAGAGGCATGAGCCTGTGTTTGTGTGACTTCCTGGGACCTCGGGGCAGACCCTCCGCCATGTCACGGCACGTGAATGCTCCCACAATCAGCACTTTCCTCTGCTGTGAACACCAACATCACACCTATGCTCAGACTCCTGAAAAACCCGGGTTAAGCCAGCCTGGCTTTGAGCCTTTTGTTTGAAAGGGTCACAATCCTTAGGAAGTTTCAGACAAAGGACCGAAGGGCTGGTTTCCTCCCTTCACATGACTCCAGCACGGACACAGGGCAAGTGCACGGGTGTGACATCCTGTGTCCCTTCACACACAGTCACGGGATCACCACCGCTGATCTCACCCATCACAGACCATCCTCACGTGAGTCCCTTGGTGGTCCAGACTGCCCTGCCTCACCACATCAACATGGGAACCTAACTCCTGCCTCAGAGGCACAGTGGAGGACCAGCATGGGGGAGCCAAGTGCTAGTAGATAACAGAATCTGTTTGGGCAGCATTTTGCAGTGAGCTGTAGGAGCACCTTGGTGTTGGAGGATGTGACCTTGGAGAACTTTAGAAATGGCCAGTTGTTTGTGAAGGCCTCGAAAAGAGGTGCAGTCACGCAGGGGCTGCTCAGCATGGAGGGAGGTAGTCTAGGTCTTGGATAGGGGAGACCTCTCACCTGGGCCCCAGATTGGCAAAGCCTCTTCGACCATGAGCCTGTGACCGAGCCTCTGGACAGAATTCCACAAATCTTCATGTTTCTCAGAAGCACCTGCCACCAAGTGCTTTCAATAGGAGAAAGTTAGCTTATTTAGTAGGTTAGTGAGGGATTTAGGCCCAGGGGAAACTAGAAGATGTCAAACACCTGGCACAAGAATGAACACTCCTAACTTGGGTTAGAACTCCTGTCTGAGCGACATTGATCTACGACTCCCCTGCTGTCCACAGTTGAGTATGCCCAGATGTGGACATGGCTGACTCTATGATCCATCCTCCAGGTCCTGTGACGGTTCAAGCAAGCTCCATAGACCCCCTCCCCTTGGGTGGGAGGTGTCTCTAGCCAGAGTCCAAACCTAGATGCAAAAACTGATTGGTCAGGTATAGACCAAACGGCTGTCTCTCTGACTTACCTGGGGGAACTTTTAAAAAGCTTCCCTAGAACAAAGGCCAGTCTTCTTTTTCCACATGGCATCCTAGAAGGAGGACTTCATTTTTCCAGGTAAGGGTCTCAGGATTCTTTTCCACAGAAACCTTTCCCTCTGATACCTTTTCTTCTTCTGCTTTTTGGCTGAGCAGTACAGGTTTTATAAAAGTCTCTTCCATATATTCTCCCCACACTGGTGGCTGGAGAACTCTGTAACTCCCCATGTTTCCTTAAATAAAGTCTCCCCACTATACCTTAATGTCTGTCTATGATTTTAATTCTTTAACTTTTTAGACAAGAATTAGGGTACTTCTTAAATTTTGAAGTGCATTGGAATTTTTGAGCTAGGCATTATCTAAATTCTAATCCTCAGCTCACCCCACTACAGTCCAATAACAAATCAGATCTTTCCCTGCCTACCTGAATTAAACCCTGTAAAGGTGACAGCCTGGTGGGTCTCTGCCCTCTTCTTCCTGAGACCCTTTCGTCCTCCTTTGGGTGAGTCTCGGCTCCCAGCCCCTCTCAGCCTGGCTGGGTGAGGAAGGGAGACCTAACTCTGTCTTTTAATGTCTCTTTAATCCTGTCTCTCTGCTCTGTCTTATAGCCTCTTATTTACCATGTGTGGGTTCCCACTCTGCCATATGGGCGCCCCCACAGGTTCACAGCCCTTCTAACTCTGTCCTCAAGGCTTTCCACGTATTCGCAGCCCCTTCCGAACTGCACTTTCTAAGCCTCAGTTTCTCCGGTTTTCCATGTGGTCCCTGGCTCCATTCTAACTTCACTGTCTAAGCCTTAGTTTCTCCCTAACTTCCATTTTTCTGAAATATGTTTTCCACATAAAAATGTTCCAGTCTTCCTTTCCAGGTCCCAATTGCCTTTAAATAAACTCCACAAATTGAGATTTCTCCCCAAATAAACTCAATAATTCATAATTTCATCCTTCTTGAGTCCGTCTTTATTATTCTTCATTAAAGATTAGGAATAACATAAAACTAGGGGTTCGTAAATCTGGGAAACCTCCCCTGAACCCCCAAATCCCCGCATCAGTACCAGTGAAGGAAAGGAGCAGGGAGGTCCTACGCATCCGCAGAAGCACAGAAGCTTGCTTGTCCAGGTCCAGAGACAAGCAGCCTGTCTGAAGTCTGTCTCACAACAGGTCCTCGGTGCCGTCCTCTTGCTGAGCACCCTCATCGTCTCCTGAACTCCTGGGGTGAGGCCACGGAGGTTCCTGCAGCAACCCATCCATCCCAACTCCAAGATGGAAAATAAAAGGATTCCAGCAGCCAGCACCCCCAAAACATTGAAAAAATGCACGAGCAGTGATCCCCACGATCTCCAATCTGACTTGTCTCCTGGCAAGTCTCAGGCTAAGGAGGTTGCAGAGAAAAGCCTTAGGTAGTGATTACATGATGCCCACATACGCTGATATCTATTCATTCACATGTATTAAGTGTAGCTATTCTTGAGGCTCGATGTGAGACTTCCATACAACATACAGTGTGTGCTAATCCATTTCAACCACCCTTTCTCCCACCCCTCTCTATGGTATTTTTATTAGAGAGAATTAACTCGTATACACTCAGTAACAGCTTTACAGTTACATAAAACATAGACTAAAAGAACAGTTTTAAAAGTCCTTCGGCTGAGGTGATGGCTCAGTGCTTAGAGGCACTTGCTCGCAAACCCTGCCAGCCCAGGTCAATTCCCCTTCACTCACGTAGAACTGTTTACAAAGTGGTGCATGCACCTGTGATCCCAACACACCCACAGCATTGGGATGTGCAGCCAGGAGACCCCAAGCACCTGAGCCAGCAGAGATAGGGATTCCGGAGCTTCTGAACACAGCCAGGGGACCCCAAGCTCCTGAGAACAGCCAGGGGACCCCCAAGCTCCTGAGCACAGCCAGGAGATTCCCCAAGCCCCTGAGCACAGCACAGCCAGAGGTCTCCCAAGCTCCTCAGCACAGCCAGGGGACCCCCAAGCTCTTGAGAACATCCAGGGGTCTCCCAAACCCATGAGCACAGCCGGGGACCCCCAAGCTCCTCAGCACAAACAGTCTGACATTCACTTGTGGTCTTGCAGATCAGCTGCAAGAGGTCCTGTCCCAAAGAATGTTGGACACAGGCACCCTAAAGTTGTTCTCTACCACCACAGGTACATCTTGGCATGCACACCTGCACAGGAAGCTGGGGAAACTAGGGGGCACCTCCAAGGCATCTCAGCAAGAGCCACTTGAAAGAGGAAGGGTGAGAGCAAGGCAATAAACCCAGAATGTAGTGGGCTGTGTAGGAAATAAGCGCCACTGTGGTTGGAGCAAAGGAACGTGGGCAGGAGTGGGGAATGAAGTCAGCCCAATGAGGGACAGATGGGACAGGCTTTTGGGGACTCCAGGGCTTTGGGACAGTGTTTCCTTAGCAGATGATACAAGAGAATAGGAATGCCTCCCACTTTCGTGATCTGTGCAACACTTACAGAACATCCGGTCAACAGATATGATCACATTCATCTGAAGTCCACCCAGAACAGACACCAAGATGGCCATGCACTGGGTCATCAAACAAGCCAGCAACGGATTCAGGCCATAAGAAGCATCTTGTCCCACCACAACCAACTCGGCTAGTAATAGATTTCAAAAATATATCTCGACTATTGTCAAGTATTTCAAAACTAAACAACACAGCTCTAAATACCCAAAAGACTGGGAAGAACTCAAAAGGGAAACGGTGAGTGTTCTGAACTGGATGACAATGAAAACAGCGTGTGTGTGTGTGTGTGTGTGTGTGTGTGTGTGTGTGTGTGTGAGAGAGAGAGAGAGAGAGAGAGAGAGAGAGAGAGAGAGAGAGAGGGTGGGAAGGCTGAAGTAACCCTGAGGGAAGATACAGGGACCTCAGGACACTGAGCGCCACAAGGAAGAAAGGTATCAGATTGTGGCTTCAGTTTTCTTCCTAAAAATCTAAGAAAAAAAAATTAAACTCCAAATAGAAAAAAAATAAAGATTATAGTGGAAATCAATATAGCAGATAAAGGAAAAAAACAGTAGAAAAAAGCAATAAGACTGGAAGCTGATCCTTGGTAAAGATCAATAAAATTGACAAATCTCCATCCATGCTGATCCAAAAATAAGAAATTACCACTGTCAGAAGAGATTCCATACACTGAGATCTTAAGGGAAACTGTAGAATAATTTTATGCTGTGTATGCATTCTCTGAAAGATACAAAGTTCCCAAGATCACTCAAAAAGAAGTCAAAAACCTGAAGACCATAGATCTGATTTTACAAATTCCATTTGTAATTTAAAATCTTTCCACAAGCAAGTCTTTAAGCTCACATGGCTTCCTTGGTGAATTTTACTAAATATTTGAGGAGGAAATTCTAACTCTGCCCAAACTACATCAGAAGACCGAAGGGAAGGTGGCAATTTGGATTTTACAATCTCGATGGAGCTGTGTTGTGGGGAGGGGGGCGGGCTTATGGGGTTATAATCCAGCTCCCCCTTGCCAGAATTTGGCACACCTTCCTGCCGCTGTTTCCAGTGCTATGGCGGAGGCGATGTTCATCCCTCTACTCATGCCATCGTTTTCCCTGCCAGGATGGAGTCTCCCCTCGAGTCCAGAAGCCAAATAAACCCATTCCTCCACAAGCCGCTTTTGCTTGGGTTCTTTCTGCGCAGCAACTAGAAAGCTGACTGCAAGAGAAGGAAATACAACATGAGACCAGCATCGCTCTGAGAAGAAATCACACAGAGGCTTGACAGGAAGTGACAGCCACAGGCCAAATTCCTTCCTGAACATGGATGTAAAAATAACCTCTATGTAGACTCTGCTTCGGCCTACTAACGCAGCCATCACAGAACACCACAGGATGGGATCATTTATAAAGAAATTTGCTTCGGATAGTTGTGGAGGCTGGAGTCAAGATCGGGGCTCCAGTCCCTGCTGAGAGCCTCTGTCCTGCAGGACAGGACAGCAGGCGGCCAGAGAAGCGGAAGTCCCTCTGTGGAGCCTTTTCTACCACTGGTCTACATGGGGGCCCCACCTCCAAACACTGTTGAAATGGGGATTAAGTTTCCAAAACATGAATTTCCCCAGGATGTTTAAATCATGTAATTCAACAAATCAAATGAATGATCCAGCGGGGCTTTCCCCCAGGAATGCAAGGTTGATTTCACATTTGGAAACCAAAGTATCTCAACCCTACTAGCGAACTAAGAAATGGAAAACCATCTAGTCATCTTAAATTAAGTAGAAAAGCATTGATAAAAGTCCAATATTTAGGTATTAGAGCAAACCATGAAAAGCAGAAGCTCCCTGACCCTCTAAGGAGCATGCGCTGGAAGGCATCCTGATGCACTCAGAGGTGGGCGAGTTCTGCGGCCACATCTGCCAGCCACTCCAGCTGTTGCAGGTTTTGAGAGGGACAGAGCCTTTCCACTGACCCTGAGGGGTTAGACTCAACAGTCACTAAGACTCTCCAACTCCACTTGAGTTCTTTGTCTCCCTGTCCCATGGAACCATGAGCGAGGACAGGAGGAAAGCACAGGAGGGTGTGCAGCAAGGTTTATTAGCCTAGAAGAAAGCTCACCAATGGGCACTCAGGACTACAGCAGCTTTTGGAGGCTTGGAGTGAGTATGAGTAGGGCTCATATGGAAATTGGACAGGTCCAGAGAATGGGTCCGTCCAACTTCCAGTTCAAGTTCAAAAACAACCAAAGGAGCGACTCAGGGAAGGCAGAAAGGAGATTGTCACTCAGCCTTCTCTTCTACTTGACCTTCAGTTGATTGGATGAGGCCCATCCACATCTGACCAATCAAATTTTTGTCTGACCTGTGACCCTCCCCCCCACAGTCCCGTAGGATGGCACTCAAATATCTGATGCTGTGTGGCTTGGTCAAGCAGAACACGGCACTCACCTTAGCATCCACTCTGCAGTTGCATCTCCAGGATAGCCAGAGTGTGGCTGGATGCTATGTCCCATGAGAGATGTGGGCCAGGCCCATGGAGTGGCCCGACATGGTGGGCCTCTTCCCCAAAGCACAAGCTGTGTCTCAGGCAAGGAACCTCCTCTGCATCCCAGTTGGGGCCCCGGCCAGTGCACACTGAGTGCGTCCTTTCTGCTTTCTGTGGGACCCCAATGCTCACTGGGGTCAGCAGGCCCTTCAGACCAGCATCTCAGTCAGGAGGGCTCCTGCCTAATCAGGTACACTCCCTGGCCTGCTCCTCTCCATTATGCCTGCCCACCCTTGTGCCAGGAGCTTGACCTAGAAACCACCACCATGATGTCCACTTCCTAGGATGGGCATTTGTCCCTCCCTTTCCCAGCACACACAGAACAAGTGTTGGCATGGCCCCAACGCCTCTTTCAGCTCAGAGTCAAACTGATTCCTGGGATGAGGGGTCTCATCCATAGTCCCCAGATGCCTTCCACCCAAGCAGCCACAGGCCTCCTCCCTGGCTAGGAGCAGCCATGGCCCAGCCCACACCACCCCCACCCCCCACCCCCGAGCAGGACCTCAGCTATCAGGAAACTCTGGGTGATGACTGTCTCATCAGAAGATGCAGGTGTGGTCCAGGGCTGCAGCGTGCCCCCCAAAGGTAGTTGAATAGTTACTGTGTACCTGGTGGGGAGGCTACACAGTACACCAGCTGCTGCTGAGACCCTTCCAGAGACCCCAGAGAAGCCAGAACACCCCCCACCCCACATCCCACACCCCTAGGGATTACAGGGAGGAGCCAACCACAGATCCAGACTGCAGTGTGTGATTCATCAAGGAGCCACCCACAACTACCTGGCCTGCAAGTAACAAACCAGGTAATCCCACAAGGTCCCCAGTAATACCATCCCCTGGCCTGGCCTCTCCTTGGCTCTCTCCCTCAGGCTTTCCCTTCTGACTTCAGCACATCAATCCTGAGAGCCCCTTAGAAGAAGCAGTGGTGGCTCATGCCTTTAATCCCAGCACTGTGGAGGCTGAGGTAGGGGGATCACCATGAGTTCAAGGCCATCCATAGTGAATTCCAGGTCAGCCTGGGCTAGAGAGAGACCCTACCTTGAAAAACCAAAAAAAAAAAGAAGTAGTGGGCCTTGAGCTAAAGCCCCCTCCCCTATGTTCACCACCCACCAGAACCGAAGGACTTCCCCAGTAACGAGGCCCGAGCTGACTGCCATCTCTGACTAGTGTTCTCTAGGTCATCCTGGCAGGTTCCACCGGATGGCTACACTGGTATCTGGCAGAGCTGAGAGCTTGAGCTGAGGGTCAAAGGAAAGGGGGCTTGCTACTGGTGCCCAGGGCAGCCCCTGGGAGTGAAATAGGTGCACCCCAAGCCAAACCTTGGGATTTCAAGCGTCACGTGGAGCTTCCGGTTTGCCCTGTGTGTGCCAGGGACAGTGCAGACCAAGCTAAGCTAGAAACATCTTCCAAGAAAAGGACTTTGCCATGGGGGCACCGGAGACATCTGGGTAGCACCACGGTATAGCTGAACCATTCCTTGGCCAAAAAAGACCTCAGATTCCCGTGTCACTGGCCCCCAAATGCATATTTATATTCTATACAAGGTGTACAGCTTCAGGACAAGTCCAGCCTGTCACCCCTGTTCATAAGCCAGGACCGCTCGTCCTCGGTCACATCTGCAGTGCACATGTCTGTCTGTGCCAACCCTCCTGCTACACCAGAGACAGGTTGTGACATAATCTTGCAATACACAAGGCTTAAAATATGCACTGACCCTTTAGAAGTGTGCTAATGTCCAGTGACAAAGCCAGATGCCAGTGAGAAGGGCCCTCTGGCTCCCCCCAGAGGAAACTGAAAGCTCTGCAGACCAGGGGGCTCCCCCTCACATGCCAACAAAAGCACCTGCTGGAGGTATGCAAGGGGTGGGCATCCAAGGATCTGCATGCTCGCTACCCACAGAGGTTATTCTCCAAGCAGGTGAGTCTCCTGTCTGCCCTGTTGGCTGTGCCTCTCTCTAGAGCACACAGAACGTGGAAACTGAAACCACATGTTTCTGAGAAGAGCAGGTGCCCCTCACACACAGCTACCCTAGCTGCAGGGCCTCGGGAAACTGTCACCACATGGTCACCAGAAGAGGGTCAGCTCCTCCTCCAGTGGTCTTCATCGGATCCTTATAAAACTCCCACTGGGACGTCATGGGTCCTCTGAGTCCATATGGTAACCACCTTCTCTTCTGCAAAGAGAACTCAGTGACCCACCTGAGCCAGGCAGTGCCCGGCCGTCTTAGAGTTGAGGAAAGGCAGCACCATGGAAAACAAAGTTTGGGCTTGAGAAATTTTTCAGTGGTTAAGGCCCTTGCCTGCAAAGCCCAACAGCCCAGGTTTGATTCCCCAGTACCCATGTAAAGCCAGATGCACAAAGTGGTGCATGCATCTGGAATTTGTTTGCAGTACCTGGTATGCCTATTCATTCTCTTTCCCCCTCTCTCTTTCTGCTTGAAAATAAATAAAATATTTTTAAAAGAAAAAACAAAGCATTTGAAATAAACCAATTCATTTTTTAAAAGGAAGGAAGGAAAGGAGGGAGGGAGGGAGGGCAAACTTTGGTTCCTGTCTATACATGAAGTCTCTCTCTCTCTCTCTCTCTCTCTCTCTCTCTCTCTCTCTCTCTCTCTCTC
>PVHP010036230.1:0-17990 GCA_004024765.1 Zapus hudsonius | reverse complement strand
TGGTGCAGTGACTGCTTTGTACATAGCATCTTTGAAGACCTCATCCAGGGGTGTTGCCCACAGGTATTTTTTTGACTCTTGGGATTAATTGAAAGAGCTCTCATCAGGCAGAAGATAGTCGTTTGTTCTGAACCTGAATCAGGTGGTTTGGAATGGGAGGGAGGGCCAGGTGTATGGCTGAGGCAGGGGTGGGATGCCTCTGAGGCCAGAACTGACTGCCTTCATGTCTATGGGCAAATGCCAGTTGTGGGACTGTAAAGACCCTAAAACTAGGAATTTTAGTGTTTGGGTGTGAGATCGATGGTGAGTTGCACACATCCTTTTTTCTGTGGAAGTTGAGTTTATTTCTTGTTTGTAATAACAACTTCCTCATATGGAAACCTAAGAACAGGATGAAACAGCAGTATTAGACATGTGACACTTTTCATTACAAATAATCTGACAAAATTTTAATATGTGACTTTTCATATTTTATATTTCACTCTTGCCAATGACATTTAACACAGTGACTTAATTGTGTTCCTGACTGCTAGTCAGAATCCTCTCTTCAGACCATGGTGCTCCTTTGTGGCACTTGGATATTATCTGTGGGTTTAATTGGCTGGTAAACAGTTTCTTGTCACTACCTGGTGAACTTCATGAAGCAATGAACTTCCAGACTTGCTTTCTTTAATGATGGGGACTTGAAAGAACGTCCTGCTAGAATTTACCAGATTGGGTTCCAGTTCCTCTTTGACTGTCTTATTGGCACTTTTTTAAAGAATGTGATGATTAAACCTCTGTGCATAAAGAAAGCAAACAGTAGGGGCTGGGGAGGTGACTTACTCAATAATGAGGACCAGAGTTTGAATCCCCATCAAAGCCAGAAATGGTAGCATGAACCTGTAGTCCCATCCCTAGGGAGGCAGAGACTGGAGGATCCCAGGACTTCCTGCTGAGGCAAATCTTTGAGCTGAAGGTTCAGTGAGAGACCTGGTCTCCAAGAATAACATGGAAAACAACTGAGGGAGACACCTAATGTCAACCTCTGGCTTCCACACATGTATGTTCACGTGGATATGAACATGCATACACACATATCTATGTGAAAAAAATAAATCACAAAGTAAGAAAAAGCTATTGGGCTTCAAGAAATACTAGTGAGGGGCTAGAGCGATGGCTAAGTGGTTAAGGCACTTGCCTGCAAAGCCTGATGACCAGGGTTTGATTCCCCAGTACCCACATAAAGCACAAAGTGGCACATGCGTCTGGAGCTTGTTTGCAGTGGCTAGAGGTCCTGGTGTGCCCATTCCTCTCTCTCCCTTCCTCCTTCTCCTCCTCCTCTTCTCCCCCCCTCCTTACAAATAAACAAATAAACATATTTTTTAATACTAGTTCGAATCCCCTTAGCAGAATGATGGCCATCAAGCCTTCTGTCAAACAGGAATCATCCTGCTTTGTCCACATAATGACACCAACAGCTGCAAACAGCCACTAGAAAGCCCACGTGAGAGGGGAGTGCTTTGCTTCCACCTGAAGAAGAGCGAATCAAATGGAAGTCCTCCAGAAATTCTCGTGAGTGATTAATCTAGGCTCAGTGGGACCTTGGCTAAAGGAGCTGATCCACTGTTTGCTACAAGAGTCTGCTGGTGAACAGCAAGGCCAGCTTCGTGGGTGAGGGCCTGTGTGGCACCCAGGCTGTGCTGAGCTAGTGCTGAACCTTGCAAACCCTGGATGGGGCCCTGGCACACAGCACCAGGCTTCCCGTCCAGGCTGGCCCCTCGAGGAGTTCCAAGCAATGGATTACTTGGAAAACACATCCTACAAAGCAAACAGAGCATTTAAGAAAAGACGAGAATTGGCTGGGTTTATTCCTTGAGCCTGTCTTGGATTGAAAGCACCAAAGATTAGAGCTGTTAATTCTCTTCTGGATAGCTCTTCCCAGCTTGCCCAGGAAAAAAAAACACACACACACACACACACACACACACACACACACATACACACGTGGATAGATGTACCAGCCCTGTGCTTTCTGAGCTGAGAAGATGTCTCCCAGGACCCATACAGTACCTTGAAGCATATCCACTCCATGGTTAAATAAGGACCCAAATGCTCTGTCCTTGAACCATCAGGAAGTCCTGGGGCTGCTTGCTTGAAATGCAAACTCTTAAATGTACCCAAGACCTTCTAGCACTGGAAATTTGGTGTGTGTAGGGGGCACCATAATGACTGTTTCATGGCTTTATAAGACGAGGAGGTACAGGCTGGAGAGATGGCTCAGCAGTTAAGGTACTAGCCTGAAAAACCCATGTTCAATTCCCCAGCATCCATGTAAAGCCAGATACACAAAGTGGTACATGCATCTGGAGTTCATTTGCAGTGGCTAGAGGCCCTGGCACACTCATTCTCTCTGTCCATATCTCTTCTTTCTATTTTTCTCTCTGTTTGCAAATAAATAAATAAAAATATTTTTAAAGAAGAAGAGGAGGAAGAGGAGGTGAGGCCAGAGACAACAGGCTAATGCTATCTCAAGTGAGATGCCCCTCCAAAATGCCATGGTGCAGCCAGAAGGCTCTCCCCAGGTGCCAGCACTATGTTGGTCTTCCCGGTTAGAACTATGAGCCAAACAGATTTCTTCTACTCATTACCCAGTATAAGGATTTATTTATTAGGAAGAAACCCTGATAATTGGAAATCATGTTTTTGTTTGTGAGTGATGTCATAATAAAATAAGAGCATTTGTTTATGGATCTTTGATTCTGTTTCTTATTTATTTCTTTTTTAGAAAACTATTTATTTATTTATTTATTTAAGTGAGTGAGTGAGAAGCAGATAGGGAGAGAGAGAATGGGCGTATCAGGGCCTCTAGCCACTGCAAATGAACTCCAGATGCATGAGCCACTTTTTACATCTGGCTTTATGTGGGTACTGGGGAATCAAACCTGGTTCATTAGGCTTTGCAGGCAAGCGCCTTAACTGCTGAGCCATCTCTCCAGTCCTTATTGACTTCTGAATAGTAGTAAAAAAAAATCATTGGAGAAAGCATCCTGATTTAGTTTTTTTTTTACTTGCATACCATTGTGTTGCTAATATTTGATATGTGATAACATTAACAGCACAGAACAAGGGGCTGAGAAGATGGCTCAGTGCATAAACACACTTGGGACCAGAGTTCAGATCCCCAGCACCCTTCTGCTTAGGGCAAATTGCCTAGCCAGACCAGCCAAATCAGCAAGCCTTTGGTTCAAGTGAGGGTGAGGAGGGGGGGTGGCAGACCCCCAAGGTCAACCCTGGAATATTTACTTACTTATTTATTCATTTATTTATTTGAGAGAAGAGGCGGGAGAGAGAGAGAGAGAGAGAGAGAGAATGGGCACCAGGGCCTGTAGGCACTGCAAACAAACTCCAGATGCATGTGCCACTTTGCACATCTGGCTTTATGTGAGTACTGGGGAAGCAAACCTGAGTCATTAGGCTTTGCAGGCAAGTGCCTTAACCACTGAGCAATCTCTCCAGTCCCCACCCTCTGGGTTTTAACAAGCTCCTCCTTCCTGACACTCTGATGCTCTCACTGAAGTTTGGGCATCACTAGATCAAACAATCACTCTGAAATTTGTTTGGTTTCTTTCCTTTTTTAAAAAAATTTGCTGAGGAGGGTGTGCTGAGGGGGAGTTGACAGAACTGGGCTCTCCCTGCATCTTCTCTCCCGTCCCCTTCCCACAATCTGTGTCTGTTCCCGAAGACCAGGATGGCTCTACACTGTCAAAATAGTCACTTTAAGACATACACTTTATTTTGACCTGTTCATATAAGACACGGGGTAGCCCCAGAGTCTCTCGTGAACACACACACAATTTGCGCTTGTCAAGGGTCTGATTCACTTAGCCTTACCAAAACCCCTTCAAGTCCTGGTGATGGTCTCGATCGAACAGCTGAGCCTTGGACAAAAGGGCCCCGGTGTGTAGTGAGCCCCATGGGTCTGAGGGCCACCAAGGGAAGCTTGTTGAACACTCGCATAAAAAGCCAGGAGTTGAGGAGGCAGCTACTCTGATCTTAACGACCCCTTGATTATCCTATCGGTTAGTTTAAGCATAAATCTATCCCTCGACCTAACCGAATACTCTTTTATCTCCTTTTGCTCCATATTTTAGCTTTTATAGCCAATAAAACATAAAAGAGAACCTTACAAAGGTTCCGTTCTCATCAATTGTTGTGCTAAACGATCATAAATTAAGTGGACGGTACAGTTGCTGTCACCAGAGCTGTCACTTCAAAATCCTGAACGACAACCTCCCACGACCAGAGCCGGTGTGCCTGTCAATCCTCTCCATTAAAATTAAAGCCCAATTTCAGAGTGCTGTTGACACTCTAGTTCCTTATAGAGTGGGATCATCTCTGGCTTTTCCCCTTCTTTCTTAAAAAACGTCTGTCTCATTTAACCTACACTGATCTCACTCTCTGTTGGAGATTCGGTTTGTATTTTTCAAAGGCAGCGAGAACCGTGGACAACCCAATTCCACCAGCAGGACACGGGATGATGGCTGACACCCAGACAGCAGATGAACCACCCCTAACTTATCATCTAGGGCCCAAATGAAACCTTTGAGGGAGTGACGAGATGAGCAAGAGAACTACCCTTCGTAGCAAGCCAGATAACCTGTGAAAGGATAATGAAGACAGACATCTATTTGTCAATAAAATATGAGGTCATTTTATACACAGTAGGATCACTTGAGATTTTCACTTATGGACAAAAACATAAATAAATAAACATAATAATAAACATAAATATTCCAGAATAGTCATTGATCCTTCAATCTTTCATTTTAAATGACTGCATAGTATTCCATTACAGGTGCCATAACTTAACAACTCCCCTCAACTTATGGATCTTTAGCCCACTGCCAATTTATTATTATTTTTTTTTTGGTGAACACAAACATTCTCACATTCTTATCTGCACATCATTCAACCTAGTCTAAGTAAAAGCAGTTTAAAGAAGGAAGAGGTTTTTTTGGCTTATAATTTGAAGGGACATTTCATGACACCAGGAGGGGGCTGGTCAAACGACATCATAGTAAAGAAGCAGAGGGTGGAAAGGAAGTGGAGCCAGAGTTTAAAACCTCAAGACCCAGGCTGGAGAGATTGCCCAGTGGTTAAGGCACTTGCTTTCAGTGCCTAACGTCCCAGGTTCACTTCCCCCAGGACCCACATAAGCCAGACCCACAAGGTGGTGGCCCTAGTGCGCTCTCGCTCTCTCTCTCTCTCTCTCTCTCTCTCTCTCTCTCTCTCTCTCTCTGCTTGAAAATGAATAAATAAAATATTTGAAAAATAAAAAATAAAACCTGGAGAGACTCTCCAAGCCTGATGGCCCTGTTCAATTCGCCAGTGCCCACATAAAGCCAGATGCATCTGGAGTTTGTTTGCAGTGGCAAAAAGCCCTGGTGCTCACCTCTCTCTCTCTCTCTCTCTCTCTCTCTCTCTCTCTCTCTCTCTCTCTCTCTCTCTCTCTCTCTCTCACAAATAAAGTAACCTGCACCCAGTGACCCTGTTCATCCAGAAAGGCTCTACCTCCTACCTTCCCCAAACATCATCACCAACTGAGGACTGAGGAGCCTCTTGGGGACACTTCACATTCGAACCACAACACCTAGTGTCACAAAGGTTTAATCATGAAATAACACCTCACTTCATCATCACCTTAGAGTTGATTCTCTGCATGTAGCATTTAAAGTTTTTATAAATATTTATTTAATTGCAAACAGAGAGAGAGAGATAAAGAGAATGGGTGTGCCAGGGCCTCCAGCCGCTCAAAACAAACTCCAGATGCATGAGCCACTTTATGCATCTGGTTTTACATGAGTACTGGAGACTCAAACCCGGGTTGGTAGGTTTTGCAGGCAAGTGTCTTAATGGCTGAGCCATCTCTCCAGCCCCCATTTAAAAATATTAACCCACTCACGTTAGCTCAGCTTGGTGTGCCCGGGGGCGTCTCCTTGGGAAGCAGTTAGGACTTGTGAGCCATCAGCCTGGGTGTGGGGCTCCGAGGCTTAGCACACTCACCTGCAGATTTGTTCAGCCTGGGTGGGCCTGGGGAGCTGTGTTTCTAGGAAGCTTCAGGTGAGGCCATGCTTCTGAGTGCCCACACGCATGACTCTGAAGAGCCAGGCTCTCTGCTATCTTCTCACCAAGCCCCTCTCCATCCTGAAAAGATGCCTCAGTTTCCCCAACAGCTTCCACCTCAGAAGTGCCCTCACCACCGAGGTAATTTCTCCGCTCACCCTTGCATTGTTTTACAGCATCTCCTGAGTTCCTGAGTCTTGTCTTCCCTTCGGTGAAATGAAACGTACAGAGTAGCTGGTCTTACAACTCCCCTCTCTCCATCTCCACCAGCAAGGGAACTTCTCCTGGGAAAATCTAACTCCCTCTCCCCTCAGGCCACAGGATGGCAAGAGATGAACAAAAAGTTTGGGGTCAATCAAGGGACTGACATTGTAGCAGGTACTGATTCCATCACCAATATTTTGGTTTTTCGAGGTAGGGTCTCACTGTAGCCCAGGCTGACCTGGAATTCACTCTGTAGTCTCAGGGTGGCCTTGAACTCACGGTGATCCTCCTACCTCTGCCTCCCGAGTGCTGGGATTAAAGACGTGCACCACCACACCTGGCTAAGGAAACTGTCCTCTGAATGATAGGGACTTGTCATGACACATGTCATTTTCTCTTCCCCAAAGGAACAGTGTGGCCGCTGGGGAGATTACTCAGTAAAGTGCTCACCTTGTGAGCAAGAGGACCTGAGTTCAGTTGCCAGAACCCACATAAAACGCAGACATGGTGGTATCCGCTTGTAATTCCAGGGCTGGGTAGATGGGCAGGTGGATCTGGGGTAGGGCTGGCCGGCAGCAGACTCGGACAGCATCAGGCACTGAAACCTGGTCTCGAAATTAAAAATATAATTTTTTAAGTGGACGAATGACATCCCAGGTTGTTCCTTCTGACCTCCACCTACACACACGTACGTGTGCCTACACACATAAAAACACGCATTGCACACGCCCATGCCAAAAAAGAAAAAAGGACTCCCATAAACAGGACCTCGTGGCTAATTCATCCACTGAAGGAACAGACTAGAATAAGAGAGGAGTGTGTAACTGTGTCGCTGAAGACCCGCCGAAGTGGCAGGCTCTCATTATTGGGGAGTCACAGTGTCCTGACCACAGTTCCCTCATCCCGGCTACTCCCTCCTGTCCTAACTGACTTCTTGCTTTTCTGCAATGTAGCGAGGTGGGCAGAAGCATAATGTCACCCTTAATACCCGAGCCGGCCAGCCGGGTGACTCTCAGATACTGTCCAAGCTATAGATCTATTGGCCAGCATATTTGTGTTATTATTGTATATTATATAACATATACATAACATATATATTATATATGTTACATAATACATAACATATATATACTATATATGTTATGGATTATCTACCCTAATGGGAGACAAATCAGAAGCTCTCCAGTTCAGTTCGGTGGTCAGATAAGACCTACATGGCTGCTGAGTTCATTTCTCTAGGCTAGAAAGACTGATGTCATTTTTAACGCCAACGTGCCCCGGGTCACTCAGCACCAACCCTTCCTCCTGCCTCCCGGTTCCTAGCAGAATGTCATTTATTCAAAAACCCTTATTCCCACTTCAATTTCCTTGTTCATCTTGGAAACATCTCAGTGTGCTTGCTTCCATTTCTCCGTGAACTTTTTTTCTTTTTTTTAAGTGTCACACTGTTCACTTTTCTACCGAGAATGTCTGGCCTTTCTTTCCAGAATCTTCCATAAAGCTGGGAATCTGCTTTAGATTCTAAATTTTGCTGGAACTAGACACGCTGGTCGACCCTCATCGACCTTCCAGAACCTAAAATAAAGCAAAGCACAGTCAGCCAGCACCTTCTTCAATGAACGTGTATTCTGTTTATGCTGGAAATATTCTATTTATGCTGGGCTTCCGTTCCGCAAGCCCAGGGGCCCTTGGAGCTGTCTGCTTGTCCTTTCAGGTGGGACCCAACCAAGACTAATTCCTCTCCATCACTTTGTAGCTTATCTGTGGGACCCGAGTCATCGGATCAATGAGAAAACCAATCGGAATTTACAAGGTCTTCTTTCATGTCAAATCACGTCAAAACAAGATTTCAGCTACATGGCTCTGGCTCCAGAGAACAGAGCTTCCCTTATAAAAATGGACACGCAACTTGGCCAAAAAGATCAGAGTCCTAAGGGTGGCAGGCAGACTGTGCAAAAGGCGACAGCATCTTCCCCTGTCTTTTGGGGGGTTTTATTTATGCTCTGTGCTCGCTTTAGCAGAACACATAGGGATCTCTTAACAAATATTTTTTAGGGTGTTATTATTCAATTAGAGATAGCTTTATTTCTTTGGTATGCCCGGGTTTTGTTTTTCTTGCTGAAATTCTACCAGGCAGGCGGGAAGGTAAAAGAAGCAGCCTCGTTGCAATCCATCAGCTGGGATCCCACCAAGATGAATATATCTTCGGGGATCTGTATGTAGCATTTTTCATTTATCCTACTAACTCGGCCAGGAGAGGCTCCGCGGGGATTACATTATTATTCAAACTTCCTGGACTCATTCCAAATGCAGATTACAACTAAATTCAAAAGGAAACTTACAAGAGGTAATAGGAAATAGACCTTCTGCAGAACAGGTTTTGAAAGAAAAAAAAATTAACCTTTGCCGAGTTTAATTCCATCTGAGACACCCATAAATAGACGGGCTTTCGGGAAGTCAGAGCTAATCCCAGCGTAAAGACACAAAGCTCGGATTCTCATTTCTTATGATCATTCTTCTCGCTGTGAGAATCACGCGCAATCGCTCCAACTTCTTAAGCTTCTTGATTCATTTCTGCACACCCGTTTGAGAAACCCCATTAATTTGGGTGGCCTTTTTGCTGTCACATCTGAGGCACACAAATATTTGGAATTTTTTTTTACCTGAGGTTGGAGTTTAAGAGAGAAAAAATTAATTTCTCATTTTCAGAAAGGATCTATCTTAGGAAAAAATTCTTTTGTGACAGCAAGGTATGTTATCCAATCCACACCTAAAATCGGCTATGTAGAATAGATCAAGTTAAAAATCAAAAGAAGACAAAGGGCTTTATATAAATAGTGAGGATTTTTACAAAAGCAGAGGGAAAAAAAATCTTTCTCCTTAACATGTCTTCCTTTAACCCAGTAGTTTCAACATTCTGGTCAAAGACGAGATCAGAGCTTTGATTTGGAAGGGGAAAAGATCCTTTGAACATACGACTTGGGCTTTGCTTTTACCTGGATTTAACTCTGGTCTCTGAGAGCTCTGATGGCCAAGACTGTCTCCTCTGAGGTGGGTTTACAATTAGCCCTACAAGCGCGGTCCGCTCTCCATCATGACTCCTCCATGGATAACCTATCCATAGACAAGCCGCTCTTCCTAATTAAATGGACTCTCTTCCTCTCTCTATTAAAAATTTAGACATGCTGCCTGAGTATCATCGGTGTCATCCGAGGAGGTGGGAGGGGAGACCCTCTTAATATCCGTGAATAACCAGCTAAATCTCCTTTAAGCAATGCCGAGTTCGTGACAGCAAGGATGCATATAAATTATTCTAATTATTTTATTATCAGTAGAAATTGTTTCAATGTAAAGGGTGTTCATGGAAGACAATTGTGCCCACGAGTATGAGCTGATTACAATCCTGGGGCTTTCGTTGACTCCAGACACCATCACACAGAGTTGATTTTCTTTCTTTCTCAATTATCCCCCAAAGAAGTGACAGCATTTTCTCCAGTGCTTTGGCCCAGATTGGAGAAGAGAGTTTTTATTGTATGTCCATACTTAAAATTTTTAGGCATATAATTCCTAAAATTCTAGTTTGAAAATGGGCTTGTCCTTAACGTAGTTTCAGTTGATATTGGTTTTTTTTTCCTTGTTATATAAAGTTTAAAAAAGAAAAGATTTCAACTCAAGCCATTTTTTTTTAACTGATGGAGGAATTATATAAATCCTTTCATCTCATCAGAGTAATTTAGCTTGTACTGGAGATTTACTGAACAGACTCCCAACCTTCTAAAAACACTATAGGATTTGAAACAATATTTGTGACATTAAGCTTTATGCATATAACCAGAAACTCTGCACGTAAATGTTTGCTTGAGGAGGGGGTGCGGATTTTCGTGCTTTCTTGGAGCGCCCTCTTGTGACCAGATATTATCAACACAACTTCTGGACCACATTTTCATTTTAAGGGACAATTGACAGCCACCCAGGGAGGCAAGATTTTTGTCAGACAAGTTGTCCTTCTGGAACAAAACTGTTAGGCTCTTGTTGGATATTTGGAATCTCCCCTTTTCTCCGATGACACCTTGAAATACGTTTCACTTAAACAGAAATTGTGAGGGTTCTTAAACGTAGGTGAACTCCAAACGCCCATGCAAAAATTACCTTGAGAAAAGCAAGGCGGTGTCCCTTGATGATTTTGTGAAATGACACCCTTGTTCAAGTGTCCTTCAGCTGGTCATGAAGAGATGGCGTCTGTCCCTAGCATCAGCCACCATTGTCAATGGGCAAGGAGATGCTGCCCAGTGATGCCGGGGTCTCCTGAGTGGCACCCCTCTGTGAGGAGAATGGGTGTCCCTTCTGGAGAAGGGCCTACACTACCTCAGTATGGTTTTTATTCTTTCTTCCTTCCTTTTCTTTTCTTTTTTATTATTTGGTTTGGTGTTTGTTTGTTTGTTTGTTTGTTTGTTTGTTTGTTTGAGACAGGGTCTCACTCTAGCCCAGGCTGACCTGGAATTCACTCCCTCTCAAATGAGAGCTGGGATTACAGGCCTGGTCCACAACATCTGGCTCTGAAGCATGTCTTTGCTCTGAGACTCCCCCCCCCCTCCCCAGGATGTGAAATTTCAAGGTCAAGGGAAAATACTGAAGGCAGCCTTTATGTTCAAATGTTTCCATGATGTGGTAAGTATGGAAACATAATCTCCTAGGAAGGGCTTTCTGGCCATTCTCCTGTCTCAGAGGACTCTACCTGCAATATTTACTAATATTAAGAATCTTGGCTAGGTGTGGTGGCGCACACCTTTGATCCCAGCACTGGGGAGGCAGAGGTCGGAGGATCGCCATGAGTTCGAGTCCAGACTGAGACTACATAGTGAATTCCAGGTCAGCCTGGGCTAGAGTGGCACCCTACCTTGAAGAGCCAAAAAAAAAAAAAAAGAATCTTTGGAGAAATTCCTGAGTTTCATCAGAAAACCTGGGTTAAGGATTTCTTTTATTTTATTTTTTGAGTCTGGGTCTCATGTAGCCCAGGCTGGTCTCAAATTTATCCTGTAGTTACAGATGACTTTGAACTTCTGATCCTCCTGATCCGCCTCCTGGGCGAATGCTGGGATGACAGGTTATGACAAGCCAGGACTCAAACTAACGGCTTCCTGTTTGCGAGGTGAGCACTCTGCCACCGAACTATAGCTCCAGCCCCAGGACTTCTGAACACATCAAATTTTAGGTGTTGAAGAGACTTGGTACTATAGTTTTCAAACTTGTCATTTTACAGAGTGAAAAAATTCAGGGAGCTGGAGAGGTGAGTCAGCAATTAAGGCGCTTGCCTGCAAAGCCTAACAACCCAGGTTTGATTCCCCAGTTCCCACATAAAGCCAGATTACAAAGTGATGCATGCATCTGGAGTTTCAGGGGCTGGAAGTCCTTATGCACCATATTCATATTCTCTCTCTCTCTCTCTCTCTCTCTCTCTCTCTCTCTCTGTCCTTCGAAATAAATAAATGAAATATTTTTTAAGTCAGGCATGGTGGGGCACACCTACAATCCAAGCTTTCAGGAAGCTAAGGCAAGAAATTTCAAGCTACACAGCGAAAAATGGTCTTCAATGAAAAACACAAGATATCAGATGGCCCGAAGGAGCTAGTCCAAGGTCTCGTGAGCACAAGCAATAAACGTGGGCTGGGAAGATGGCTCATGGCACTCGCTGCTCAGCCAATCTAGTCAAAAACAAATGGGGGGAGGGTTCCCCAGGTTCAGTGAGAGACTCTGTCTCAGGGAAATCCGATGATAGAGCTATACAGAACACCTAATGTCCTCCTCTGGTCTCTGCACACATGTACATGGGGTGCACACATAAGTGCACACACCACAGATACACACATACAAATAAATAAATAATAACAAAAGCCACAAAGTTGGGATTATAAGGACATCCATTCCCACCCCAGCCTACAGAGTAAAGCTTAGCTTGGTGACTTTTTGCTGTAACTAAGCATCTTCCCTGCTCCTACTGGACTGCTCTAGTTCTGTCTTTATAATGATAGCCATAAATAATTTTTGTTGGTTTGTTTGTTTGGTTGGTTGGTTTTGTAGGTAGGGTCTCGCTCTAGCCCAAGCTGACCTGGAATTCACTATGTAGTCTCAGGCTGGACTCAAACTCATGGCTATCCTCCTGCCTCTGCCTCCCCAGTGCTGGGATTAAAGGTGTGCGCCACTACACACCATGCTCTATAACCATATTTTTGAAGATCAGGCCAGGCACACTCCTGGGGAGGTAGAGGCAGGATGATCCCTGAAGCTCACTGATCACTCAGTCTCTTGGTTAACAAGAATCCATCTCAAAGGCAGTAGCCTCTGTGGGCATGAGCACACACGCATACACAGACATACAACATCTAGACAGACCAGCAACATTCAAACCCAGCCTCAAAGGAACACTGAATACAGAGCCTCCTCTCTGGAATGTTCTGGAAGTCCCATCCCAGGCGTGTTCATGCACCATAGGTGTACCAGCCATATTTCTTATGCAAATGGAATTACAGTATGTGGAGAAACGGATAATGTGCTATTTTCTATTATAACTGCCTGTACGCCTCAGTGGCCGACTTCACAGTTATCGGGAAGAACTTTTAGCCATTTATGAAAATACAAACCTATAGTCATTACAGGTTAGAGAAACCAAAGCCTGAGAAAGACCCTTGATCGGTTGATCTGAAGTCTTTGGCTAATCTTGACACAAAGACATACAAATGTACACCTCCCCTTACACACACACACACACACACACACACACACACACACACACACACACACGATGGCATGATGCTTTCTTATTCATCTTTCTGCTTGTGTTTTTTTCCTTTTTGCTTGCTTCTGTCTTCCTTTTCTCCCCTTCTTTCCTTCCCTTTGTCCTTCCTTCCTTCCTTCTTTCCTTGTTCTGACTCATAAATGGAAGATAAGGACCCTCCCAGTGAGCTACATTCCAGCCCCTTCAGCTTTTACCTTAAAAAAAAATCTAGGCTGGAGAGATTGCTCAGTGGTTAAGGTTCTTGCCTGCAAAGCCTAAAGACCTGAGTTCAATTTCCCAGTGCCTACATTAAAGCCAGATGCACAAAGTGGTGCATGCACCTAGAGTTTGCAGTGGCTAGAGGCCCTGGTATACCACTCTCTCACTCTGTGTCTGTATCTCTCTTCTTGCAAATAAATAAATAAATAAATAAATAAATTTTTAAAAACCAGTAATGTTGGTCTTTTTTAAGATATCCACCCTCCCATCCAAGCACTAACCAGGCCCAACCCTGCTTAGCTTTCAAGATCAACGTGTTATGTCCTTAGACAAGATGTCTGTTCTCATATAGGGTAGCCTAGACCAAGAGCGTGTACCTCTGTGGTGGTTAGAATGGGAAATGTTCCCCTTGGGTTCATGCATTTGAATACTTGGCCCCCAGCTGGTAGAACTGTTTGGGAAGGCTATGGAACCCTACGTATATATGCTACTTGCTGCATCTGTTTTTATGCGGGCACTGGGGAATTGAATCCAGGCCAGCAGGCTTTGCAGGCAAGTGCCTTTAACTATTGAGCCATCTCCCAGTCCTGGTATTTTTGTCTCCCAAGAAAGAAATGGACATAAACCTCATTCAAATCCTCTCAGAGGGGTGCAGTGTAAAACTGTGAAGATTTCTAAAGCAGTCATGACTTTGTGTTGGCTAATGAGTATTCAAACACACCAGTAGTCCAGACCAAAAAAAAAAAAATAACAACAAACAAAACAATGGCCAAGTTGGACATTATCAAAATTAATTCTGCCAGGCATGGTGGCATGACCCTTTAATCCAAGCACGTGGGAGGCTGAGAGGAGGATTGCCATGAGTTTGAGACCAGCCTCGGCTACAGAGTAAGTTCCAGGTTAGCCTGACCTAGAGTGAGCTCTTGCTTCAAAGGTGGTAGCCGTGGTGCGCTCTCTCTCTCTCTCTCTCTCTCTCTCTCTCTCTCTCTCTCTGCTTGAAGATGAATAAATATTTTTTTAAAAAAAAGAATCCATGGAAGATCCTCACTGAATCAGTCACCTATCCTTGAACTCCTGGGTTCGAACCATCCTCTGCCTCAACCTCCTGAGTAGCACCACATATATGCACCAAACAACCAGCTTATGATTAATGTGTAGAAATTTATTTGAAAATAAGTAGCCTTGAATTATAATGGATTACAGCTAGAATAACTCCCATTTGTTCTTACCTATTGCTTAAAATATCAATCACATACCTTCCTGCTACACACAGTGTTGTAGTCAGTCACACACCACTGGGATGCATCTCCAAACCAGGCACGATTTGGGGAGGAAAGTATTTATTGAAGTAACAGACCCAGGGGAAGTTAAGGAAAAAGGCTGGCCCTCTTTCACAGATCCAAGCAGAGACAGAGACAAGCCCACCACCAGCACCTCAAGCAAGCAAACACATACTCCAAACTAGCAAAACAAGAGGAACTCCAGGCTTGAGCTCAGACTGCTTTTTGCATATGTATAGCTAGAATTCCAGACCCACCCCAGAAACACCTTAGAGCTGAACCCTAGGATCTGGCCAAGGTGACATAACTCCTCCAGCCAGACCTGACTGGAGACAATTAGCAATTTAATAAACACAATTATAATAAATTCTATTGGGGGACATTATTCAAACTACCACACACAGCCATAGTTACCTAACATATGTTTTTCCTGGTTTGTTTCTTTGTATTATAAAGCTTATAGTTCAGCTACAGATCATCTATGGGGGTGTATCATTGCCCGCCGCCCGCGGAGGCAATGATCACACACACACCACTGATGGGTGGAAGAACACTGCTGTTTTATTGCCGAAATGCAACAGAATCAGGGAGCTGTTCACGTGGCAGATACATGATCAGTCTACGATAGGAACCTGTGCACACGGCGAGCATGATGTGCAATAGCCAATCAGGACTGCCTCCTGAAACTTGTTTACATGTCAAGCCCGTCTTGGTAAGCTGCCAGGCACCATCCTAAACCTAAGCCAGGGTGTGCCTCCATGGGCCCCCAGAAGTATCTGTACCCGACGGGGGTGGGGCATGTACATATGTGTGTGCATGTGCACGCACACATGTGTGAAGGCCAGAGATCAACCTGAAGTGGTCACCTTAGAACATTTCAGTCAACGGCAGCGTATTAGTTACCTTCTCATTGCTGGGACAAAGTACACCACCAAAAAAATCAGTTCAAGGGAAAAAAAGTTTATTTCAGCTCACAGCTGTTACAGTGCATCATAGTGGAGAAAGCGTGGTGGCAGGAGCTGGAGGAAGCTGCCCACATTCAGTCCATAGTGAGGAAGCAGAGAGTGATGCATGCTGGGGCTCACCCAGCGCTCTCCTTTTATACCGTCCAGGACCCTAGTCCATGGAATGCAGTCCCCCACTGTTAAGGTGAGTCTTCTTCCTCCTTAATTAACCTCATCAGGATAACCCCTCGCAGGTGATTCTAGGGTCTGTCAAGTTGTCAATCAATACGTATCGCCACAGGTATACACTGACTGGATACCTAGTGGTGCCCCCCCTTCAATGTTACCTAGTGACAACCCAGATATCTTAGTTTGTTCAGTCTGAGGTTTGCACAATGTCAAAATCTCCTCATGACACATTTCTTAGCTCATATGCCTTCTTCCCTCAAGGGACATATGAGTGCACCAAGCTCATAGCCTCACTGTGGTTTTAGGACTTCAAGAAAGCCCTCTTGTATTTCATTTCCTCACATCGAAGTAATTAGTGGTGGGGGAGAATATCAGAGACTTGGCAACCTTCAGTAACAACACACTTGGGTCAGGAGAACCCGGCTGAAGACTAGGCTATCCATGGTCTCCTGCCACAAAGACTGATCCAGACGGCCCACGGTGGAGCTGACTGGGGATGGGGAGGGGGGGCAATGAGGAATTGGGGATAACAACTCATGGTTGGCCCACTAAACAATGTAACTCATTATGGACAATTAAAAAAAAAGCCTCCAACAATCATTCATTGCAGGATTGACCCGGCCTGCAGGTCAGTCAACGAAGACCCTAAGGGAGAGGGTGAGAATGAAAAGGACAAGAGACGCGAAGAATGGAGACAAGACAGGGGTCTGATCAAGTCTCGATTTATTGGAGCTCAGGCAAATGCTTATAAACCCTCTGGCAGGAGGAAGTACATGGACACTTGTGTAGGAACTTGTGTAGCTGGGTTGCTAAGCGACCTGACACAACAGGGTCATGTGATTTCTAGGAGGAAGCCTCGTAGGCGGGAAAAAGAGACTTAAGTGGAGAAATAGAAACGTAGCTTTGGTTAGTAGAGAAAATGGCAGAGACCTTCAAAATGGCGTCGACTCAGTTAAGGCACAATAAGCAGCTCCCCACACAGGATGCAAGACCAAGCCAATCACGAAAACCCACCCCTGGGAAAGCTACAACCAGACCAAAGACTTTATTGGTATTTGTTGGTTTGCTTTTCGCTTCTCTTCGCAGGGCTAGAGATCAAACCCAGACCCTCAAACATCCCAAGGCAGCCTGAACTGCTAAGACAGACTCCCTCCGGGCTCCTCCCCCCTCATTTTTGTTTTCTGTTTGGTCTTTTATTTTTTTGTGATAGGCTCTCCTTGTAGTGCAGGCTAGCCTGGAACATGCTGAGTAGCCCATATTGACCTAGAATTTAAGATCCTCCTGTCTCAGCCTCCTGAGTGCTGGGATTACAGATGAGGGAACGCCATACCTAAAGATCTTAACAGGAAAGAGAGAACCCCCCACCCAGAGACCAGGAGGAGAGTGTATCAGTTCCTCTCATGGCAGCAGAAGTAACGTAAGGAAGGAACGTGTTATTTCATTGTGTGTTTCCATGGGATATGCGCCATCCATGATGGAGGGGTCAACTCATCACACACCCATCAGGGAGCAGAGAGGAAGCAGGAAGAGACAGGGGGTCTCCAAAACACAAGACCCACGGCCTCCAGCCAGGCTCCACCTGCTAAGGATTCTATAACCTTCCCATACAGCACTACCAGCTGGGGACCCTATTCAAACATATGAGCCTATGGGGGGTGTTTTCATTGAACAAGAAATGTAGACGATTTCCCCAAGGCCTATACAGAGTGGCTGTTGGCTCACTCTCCACTCTCTCTTCAAGAAGAAGAACCATGGGCTGGAGAGATGGCTCAGCGGTTAAGGCACTTGCCTCCAATGCCTAAGGCCATACGTTCAATTCCCCAGGAGCCACATAAGCCAGACCCACAAGGTGGTGGCCCTGGTGCTCTCTCTCTCTCTCTCTCTCTCTCTCTCTCTCCCTCTCTCTCTCTCTCTCCTTGAAAATGAATAAATAAAATATTTTTTTTAAAAAAAGAAGAAGAAGAACCAAACATGGACTTAGAAGGGAGAAAGTGTGCTTTTTCTCTTTTCTCTTGCAGGAAATCTGCTGACGTAAGGAATGCTTCTGTTTTTCTGCAGAAAATGCTGCCTTGGGCGGACAAAATCCAGCCACAATCAAGCTAATTGAATGCACAAATGTAATATTTTTCCAGGGCACCTCCAATTTAATGCTTGATGAAATCGTGTCTTTCGCATATATTTACAAAAGCTTTTCTTCACCCGGCGATGTCTGTTCAAATGGCTTGCAGATGCTGAGATAGCAGATAACTCTTCTAATGTAATGAGAGAAGTCATCTC
>PVHP010036229.1:0-18025 GCA_004024765.1 Zapus hudsonius | reverse complement strand
CCCCCCCCCCCCCAGAGCTGAGATTATAGGCACATGGCAGCATACTAACATTTTAAAAAATTAATTTATTTCCAAGGAGAGAGGGAGGGGATAGAAAGAGAGAGAATGGGAACACCATGGCTTCTACCCAACGTAAACAAACTCCAGATGCATGTGTCACTTTGTGCGTCTGGCTTCACATGGGTACTGGGGAATTGAATCCAGATCATACGGCTTTGCAGGCAAGCACCTTAACTGCTGAGCCATCTCTCAAGCCCCCACACTCAACATTTTTTTAAATGGGTGCTGGGGATCTGAACTTTTAAACGTTTGTATTAAAGAGATTCTCTACTTAAATAACTCACACTCCAGAAAAATGGGACAAGTGAGAGATCATGGTGGTGAGAATCCTTCATGTTCCCTCTCCTTGAGGACACGGTGCTGGAATGCCTCCCCTTGGTCATCTGTTGCTCTCTGTTCCTTGGTGTTTTATATATGATGGAAACATCTTATGCATGCCGACTTTCCCTTCATTTAACACTGTTAACATTTCCACAGTGAATAGTTTTATTTTGCTGAGTGATTTTGATCAAGATATACGACCTCATTGTAAGACTGTATCGTGTCTTATTTAGGCTAAGATTTCTGGACACCTGGGACAGTCACTTTCTTTGTCATGTTTAATAATTGCAATAACTGCTCATGAGGATGCCTAGTGGAGCTGTCATTTTGGGGTTAAAACAAAGGGAATATTTTGAGAGTCTGCATATAGATCCCAAGACAATTTGTACTAATTTTGATGTGTGTGAGTGTGTATGTGTGTGTGCTTGTGTGTATGTGTGTGTAGCTCATGGGTGTGGCAGTAAGAGGAAAATGCCGAGGGTCAGTCTTGTCCTAACCCCTCCTTTGAGGCAGGGTTGTTTGCTATTCATTTCTGTAAATGGCAGGCTGGATGGCCAGTAAGTTTCCAAAGGATTCCCCTCTCTTCCTCCCTTGTTGCTGTTGGGGTGCTGGGATTATAGACCCTCAGTACACAACTGACTTCTTTGTGGCTTCTGGAGATTTGAACTCAGGTTGTTATGGCTGTGCAGCAAGCACTTTTATCACTGAGCCAGCCATCTCCCCTATCCCTCACTTGTCTTTTAAAAAATTTAATATGGCTGCGTACTCATTGTGACCAAGAGTCTATAATTTATTCCCTGTCTTGTCTAATGTGATGGCTAAACGATTGTTTATTAATGAAGTTGGATTTTTTTTTACTTTTTAAAAGAGTTTTATTTATTTATTGGAAGAGGAGAAAGAAGGAAAGGAAGAGAGGAAAGAGAGAGGAAGGGAGAAAGAGAGAATGAGCCAGGGCCTTCAGTCACTGCAAACAAACTCCAGATGATTGCTTTACATGGATACTGGGGAATCGAACCTAGTTGGTTAGGCTTTGAAGACAAGCATCTTAACCACTGAGCCATCTCTCCAGCCATTTTTTTCCACTTTTAAACTATATGTATTGTTTTTGCAAACTGCTTACCCAGCCCCTCCTTTATTTCTTTGCCTGTATTGGATGTTTTTCCCTATGAGGAAAGTAGGCTGGGAGCTATAGTACCAGGGCAGGTACTTTGATTCACACTGACTGCCATCATGGGTGGCACTATGTCTTCAGAGTTCCTATGAACAACAAAACCAAGCATCACTAAGGACTGTGTATATACTGAACTGTGCACTTTGCTGAGAAAGGCACCATATTCTCTCGCTGCATCTTGGGAACTGATCCAGGAGTTGGTCGTTGTCATGGGTGAAAGGCCTCACTCTTGCTGCTGTCTCTGCAGCAGGGAATGGTTGCATTTCATAGGAGGAATTACCATTACCATTACTGTTACCATTATCTTTGTGTGTATGTGAGTGTGTGTGTATGTGTGTGTGTGTGTGTGTGTGTGTGTTTACAGATTGGTTGCTTCTTGTCTCTTAGCAATGAATGGGCTTTTCATTCATTCATTCTTGGGGACGGGGGTCTCTCTCATTCTTAGATAAAATTCCTGACTGTTGATGTGACCCTCTGTGATTGACTTGTCCCTTGCTCTCCTTTCCTGCCACTCTAATCTCATCTCCCTTCACTGACCTGGACAGAACCACCTTCATTCACCTGGACAGATCTACCTTCACTGACCTGGACAGACCCCCTTCACTCACCTGGACAGACCCACTTTCACTGACCTGGGCGAGGCACTTTCTCTCTTCTGGCTAGACACTGGTGATTTTCAGTTCAGAAAAGTGTTATATTGAAAAAAAAAAGGTGAGAACTATCTATGAGCCCATGCCTTCCTTGATTTAAAAAAATGGATACAGAATGATTCTCTCTTCCATTATCTCTCCTTTATTCTTCTCTCCCTCCCAAGGTGCTCCTAATTCTCTCTCTCTCTCCTTCTCTCTCTGTTTCTCTCTCTTTCTCCTTCCTTTTATTGTTTTTGTTTCATTTTGGAAGAACTGAGGATTAAACCTAAGACCTTAAATACGCTAGGCAAGTGGTCTGTCACTGAGCTACATCCCCAGTCCCCTTCCTTTTATTCTAGAAACATCTGTTGTGGTATCCTTAATGAAAGTATAATTCCAGAGCTGAATACAAGGTGATACATACTGATAGCAAGATAGATCAAGGCAGAGTCCCTGCCTTTATGTTGCTGAGAAAAGGTGGACATAACATAATCCGAGGAGCACTTGTTTGCAACTGCGCTCCCAGAGAAGAATAAACAGGTGTGGATCTGTCCAGGTGAGTGAAGGTGGGTCCAGGTCAGAGAAAGTGGATCATCCAGGTCAGTAAAGGTGGGTCTCTCTAGGTGAGTGAAGGTGGATCTGTCCAGTTGAGTGTAGGTAGGTCTGTCCAGGTCAGTGAAGGTGGGTCAGTCCAGGTCAGAAAAAGTGGGTCTGTCCAGGTGAGTGAAGGTCGGTCTGCCCAGTTCAGGTCAGTGAAGGTGGAATCCAAGAACAAGAAGGATCTCCATGAAGAGAATGTAAAACTGTGCTTTCAAAGTTGAACTGGTTCCTTTTGGGTAGGAAAACCAAGATCCCAGTGATGACTCCCTGGTCCTTATAGGAATCACCAGGAACGGTGGCCCCACTGAGGCCCAGGTGACATGCATGGGGGGAGCGTGGCTGCATCCTGGGTTGATGAGGGAAGAAGGAGACAAATATTTGCATTGATGCTGCAAACACAGATGGGGAAGGCATTAAGGAAAACAAATGTCAGGTCTCTGAGGATCACTGGAGAGGCTGTAGAGACAGTAAGCAGAGGATGAGGTACTGGAGTATGTAAAAAAGCTTTTGGTTTTAGCTTGTGGGATGGCTTGGTGGCCTGTCTGTAGCACATGCGCATGTGTGAGATGTGTGTGCAAAGGCTGGGGGAGGGTGTAGGAGGTCCTCAACCAGTCCCTGAGGTCGTCTCACACTGAACCTGGAGCTGACCAGTGATTCTCCAGTCACTGCCCCACCTCAGCACTGTGGTGACAGGTGTGTGTGTCTGTGACAGTTCAGGCAGCTCCATAGACCCCTCCCCTTGGGTGGAGGTGTCTGTCTCCAGAGCCCAAACCTAGATGCAAAAACTGATTGGTCAGGTATAGACCAATCTGCTGTCTCTCTGACTTACCTGGGGGAACACTTCAAAAGCTTCCTTAAAACAAAGGCCAGTCTCTTCCTCACGTGGCAGGCCAGCAGAAGGACCTCTGAAATTCCAGAGCTTGGGTAATGGCTCTGGTGGGGGGGGGAGCTCGGGGTTCTTTCCCACATGAACCTTTCTTTCTCATGATGGGAGCCCTCTGATATCTTTCCTTCTTCTGTTTGACTGACCAGCAGAGATTTTGCTAAAGCCTCTCCCATGTTTTTTCCCCACACTGGTGGCTGGAGAACTCTGTAACTCCCCATGTTCCCTTAATAATAGTCTCCCACTATACCTTAATATCGTGTTGTCTGATTTTAATACTTTAACTTTATGGATAAGAATTAGGGTACTCCTTAAATTTTGGGGTGCATTGGAATTTTTGCTGGACATTATCTAACTTCTAATCCTCGGCTCACCCCTCTACACTACCATGCCTGGCTTTTTATGTAGGTGTTAGGTGTCTTCATGCTTGCGTAGCAAGTGCTTTTACCTTATCAGTCACGCCCTTAGCCCCCAAAACTCGGAATTAAAAATTTTAAGGTATATTCTGGCTTGCAAAATAATTCTGGATTGCAAAATATTATATTCTGACTTAGAAAAATATTTTCCCCTATATAACAAAGTTCACAGTTTCTTTCATCTTTTCTATTGTCCTTCTAAAATAAAAAAAAAAAAAAATGACATTTTTGGCCAGGAGGAAAAGAAATGGTTATCTTAGTTTTGCAGCTGATGCTGTTTTATGCCAAGTAAAATAAACAAATTGACAGGAAAGAAAATCTGATCATAGTATCATTTGACTAGAAGTAACCAAGGGGTACATTGTACAATGGTGGAAATTAATATAGAATATTATATTTGATGTACAGTAAATATTAAAGCTTTCTTTCTTTGTTTTATTTTTTTAAGGCAGGGGCTCACTCTAACTCTACCCCTGGCTGACCTGGAGCTCACTTTGTAGCCCCAGGCTGGCCTTGAACTCACATCAATCCTCCAACCTCAGCCTCTCCAGTGCTGGGACTAAAGAAAGGTATACACTACCACACTTGGCTAAATATTAAAGTTTAATAAAATAATTTCACTGTTTTCAATTTGGGGATCAGGAAAGTTTTTTATGTTCTTTTTAAAATTTTGAATCTCTAAAATTAGTGTATGAGAAAAAGCACCATTTCTCAATAAAATGATAGTAATTTAAATGCTTCCTCTTAGTTATCTGTTGAATTAAGAAAATGCAAAGGGGACACACTCCAAGAGAGGAGGTTAAGATAAGATTAGAAGAAAAATGCAAACAGAGGCTGTTTAAATACTGTATCATAAAGGAGACATGCATTCAGTCATGTTGGGCGGCTTGGGAGATCTGAGGGAGTTCAAAGAGGAATTTAGCTTTGAGGAGGTGCTTGGAGATTACAACGTAAGTCAAATAGCTTCTCCTTAGTGCTGCTCTTCAGAAATTCATCCAATACTCCCCAGTTCTTCAGGAGGATGTGAGAACCTCACTTACACCACATTGATCAAGAAGCACTGTGCTCCAGAAGGAGGTCCTTATGATGGGTTCTGCATATGCAGGGAGGGGGACAGGGAGGGACTTGGGAGGAAGGGAGGGAGGAAAAAGGGAGAGAAGGAAGAGGAGGGAGAGAGGGAAGGAGGGAGAGAAGGAAGGAGGGAAAGAGGGAAGGAGGGAGAGAAGGAAGGAGGGAAAGAGGGAAGGAGGGAGAGAGGGAAGGAGGGAGAGAGGGAAGGAGGGAGAGAGGGAAGGAGGGAGAGAGGGAAGGAGGGAGAGAGGAAGGAGGGAGAGAGGGAAGAAGGGAGGGCTCTCTCTTCAGCTCCAAGCAGTCATTCAAGTTTTGTCTTCTCACCTGTGTGTAAACTCAGGGAAAGCTGTGAGGTGTCTGCTGGGTGGGGCTCTGGGTGCTGTGAGATGTTGAGCAAAGCATGGAGATGTGGCTGGAGGCAGTTTTGGGGTGATACTGGTGATTTGATCTGCAGAGCTTGGAAAAAGGAAGTCAGGGCACTTTAAATTACATAAAGCTTCACCCACTGTGTGGGGTTGGGGGTTCCCACAAACTCTGATGCTTGCAGGAAAACACTTGGCCAGTTTGGGAAATTAACCATTTCTGGATCTCAAGGCCAGCTTTTAGATGCTTACTTCTACCTGCAAGGTTGCTTTCCCTTTTATTTTTAATATTTATTTATTTATGAGAGAGAGAAAATGTGGGCATACCTGAGCCTCCTGCCACTGCAAAGGAACTCCAGACACATGTACCACTTTGTGCATCTGGATTTGCATGGATACAGGGCAATAAACTGTGTTATCAGGCTTTGCAAGCACCTTTAACTGCTGAGCCATCTCCCCAGCCCCTCCCCCCTTTTTTGTTTTTTAGAGGTAGGGTCTTGCTCTAGCCCAGGTTGACCTGGAGTTCACTATGTAGTCCCAGGGTTGCTTCAAACTCATGGTGATCCTCCTACCTCTGCCTCTCAAGTATTGGGATTAAAGGCATGGGCTGGCTCCTCTTTTATTTTAAAAAATTAAAATATTTTTATTTATTTGAATGAGAGAGGTTAAGATTGAGTATGGGTATGCCAGGGCCTTCTGCTACTGCAAATGAACTCCAGACACATTAACCACTTTGCACATCTGGCTTTATGTGGGTACTGAGGAATCGAACCCAGGCCATTAGGCTTTCTAAGAAACTCCTTTACTTGCTGGTCTCTATCATAAAGTCAAGAAGAGATCACCTGTACAATAGTGGCACCAAAATCTAAGGGGACAATTAATGACTTTCAAATTGGCTAAGAGATCCCTCAGTGACAAGGAACCCTTAACTGGAATTGGGACCCAGGGTATAATCCTATGGGACCAAAATACCTCCGCTCCAAGGGGAAATTCCCACTACCAGAGAACTACAGAGAGGCTACACCCAATGGAATCTTGAAAAATTAGCAATGTGTGTCTCATTTAACCTACACTGATCTCACTCTCCAGTGGAGATTCTGTTTGTATTTTTTCAGAAGGCAGCGAGAGAGCCATGGTTAACCCAAATCCACCAATAAGCCGTGGAATGATGGCTGACATCCCAACAAGAGATGAACCACCCCTGGCCTATCATGTAGACCCCCCAAGTGAAACCTTTGTGGAAGTGGCATGATAAACAAGAGACCTATCATCACAGCAAATCAGATAACTCAGGATCAGTCAATGAGACAGACACCAATGATATCCAACACAACTCAAAACAGAAACCCACAGACACTTAAGATCTCAACAATCAAGCAGACTTAAAGCTCACCCAGCATGACTCAGGGAACTGAGCAGAAGAGGGGGCAGAATGATTGTAAGAGCCATGGTGGGGGAGAATGTCCAGAGACACTGCACCCCCAGCAACAACACACAAAGGGGGGTGGGGACTGGCTACCACTTGTACAATTCATGACCCCCTACTCCATGGACTGATCCAGTATGCCCAGCGAGGAGGATACCCAGTAGATTGGGGACAGGGAGGAGGGAAGTGGGGGATAGCAGCATAATATTTGCTCATATAATCTAATTTTGGATAATAAAGATACCAATTTTTTAAAAAAGAAGCTCCTTTAGACAATGAGCCATTTCTCCAGCCCACAACCTCATATGCTTCTTTCCCTTTTCTAGATAAGATGCAGGCCAAATCCCCCTTATCTGAAATGCTTTGGAATGGAGAAGTGTTTCTGATTCAATTTTACTCTCCCCTTCTCTCTTCCTCTTCCTTACTCCCTCCCTTCCTATCTACTCTCCTCTCTCTCTTCTCTCTCTCTTTCTCTCTCTCGCTCAAAGGTCTAACTCTGTAACCCAGGTTAACTAAGACTCATTCCATAGCCCAGGCTGACTTCAAATACTAGCCATCCTGTCTCTGCCTCCTTAGTGCTGGGACTATAGGCATGAGCCATCAAACTAGACTTTGTTTTTCAATATTCACAAATACATACAGAGATATTCTTGGTATAATACTTAAATTTTAACATGAAATTTATCTTATTTGTGTTTCCTATACACTTTACTCATACAACCTTAAGGCAATTTTAGACAATATTTTTAGTGCAACTGCATTTTGTACCTACCTACTCTTCCTCTCCCTTTATTCCAGAGGTCTTTCTAGAAAGGCCAGGCTGGAACCTACTGTATCACCAAGGCTGCCCTTAGACTTTCAATCCTTCTGCCTTAGCCTCCCAAGGGCTGGGATTTCAGATGGGAGCCACCTTGCCTGGCTTGAGTCTTCCTTTCCCCTGGCGTCTGCCTCATAAGCTCAGTTTTGGTATTTTTCACTAAGACTGCATGTTGGTACACCTGTTTCAAAGTTTGGAGCCTTTGGGATCTTCAGACTAGGAATGGTGGCCCTGTGATCTACTCACCATTCTAAGTACAAGTGCCTGGATATCTCTGGTGGGCTACAGTTCCTCCCCCACAGCTCGCCTCGAAGTAGAAGTGGTGGCTAGTACAGTACGAGTTGTTTGAAGTTCAAATATGCGCACTCATGTTTTATGGGTTTTTTTGTTTGTCTGTAGGAAAAAGGGCTTTTCCTCTGAGAATGTGTCTGCTTATCAGGGTCCTATATCTTGGTTAAGTACACTAGGCCACCTGTAACAAATATTGATGGTTTAACATTTCAAAAACATTAAGATGAAAACTGGAAAAATAGTGCGAAGAAATGTTTGTAGAAAATTTTTAGATATTTTAAAAATATTTTATTTATTCATTTTCAAGCAGAGATACAGAGAGAGAGAGAGAGAGAGAGAGAGAGAGAGAGAGAGAGAGAGAGAGAGAACCAGCATCACCACCTGGTGGGTCTGGCTTACGTGGGTCCTGGGGAATTGAACCCGGGTCCTTAGGCACTGGAGGCAAGTGCCTTCACCGCTGAGCCATCTCTCCAGCCCGAAATTTTTAGATATTTTGATGATTAACCTGAGTATGATGATGCACACTTCTAAAGTTATTCAGGAGGTAAAAGCAGGAGGGTAAGTACAAGTTCAAGGTCAGCCTGGTCTGCACAGGATGACATAATGAGACCCTGACTTAAACAAAAGATACTGTGGGGAAGGCATGACCCCAGAGTGAACACTGATGGCTCCATTGAAGAGGACCCGAGGGGAGGGGAGGAGAGCAGGAACATCGGAGAGTAACTCCATGGGAATATGACCAATGCCCAATATTGTTCATACGGTAAAGCTTGCAATTAATAAAATAAAATGAAAGATAGAATGTAAGAGCCATGGTGGGGGAGAATATTCAGAGACATTGCTCCCCTCAGCAACAATACACAAGGGGGAAGGGGAAAAAAAAAAAACAATGAAAACCTGGCTCCCTCTGATGCAGTTCATAACCCCCTAACCTATGGGCAGATCCAGAATGTGCACTGGAGAAGGACCCCAGTGGGTAGGGGACAGAGAGGAGGGAATTGGGGACACATTCACAAGATTTGCTTATACAATGTATAAACTTATTCCTAATAAAGATACTTAAAATAAAATAAAATGAAGTTTTTAGAAAGGATATTATGACGATTAGTCCATTTCATGTAATTTTTCTCATTTAAGTCTAATTAAAATTACCTTTTACATAGAACTCACCCCTCAGATACACAGGTATTCAGGAAAGGGAGCATCCAGGGACCAGGAGACATAAATGATAACTTGTCTCTGAAGGGTCTGTGAATGTTGAATTGATAAGTGGAGGGGGGTTGACAGAGTTTCTCTCATAATATGAACTAATGTTGTTACATACTACATATCAGGTACCGTGTGATCTATCGAGACACACAGTGTCTATTAACTATATTATAACTCTTCGAGGAAAGAAGAACTTAATGAAAGAAGGAATTACCCAAAAGCCAAACAGTGGAAAGCGGCGTTATCACAGGAGTGTATATGAGATGGTAGTTCATCTTCATGGTTAACCTGGCAGGATTTGAACTCACCTCCAGCTCTGAAGGTATTTCTAGAGAAATTGACAGAGGTCCAGGGGGAGACCCAGCCTTGCATAAGGATAGCATGGATGGTTCTATTTCATGGAGTTAGAGCCCGGACGAACCACAGAGAGAAAGGAATTCTGGGATTCCCTCTCTCTGCTTCCTGACAGGGAGTGAACAGCTCTCATCTACCACAAGCTTCTGTTGCCATGGTGTTCTGCCTAAGAACTGAGCCCCCTGAAACCACAAGTTAGAATAAATCCTTCCTTCTTTAAGCTGTATTTTTTTCTGTTGTACTTGGTATTTTTTCTTTATTATCCATAAATTAGATACATTGAGTGAGCAAATAATGTGTTGGAGTCCTCAGTTCCCCAATTTCCCTCCTCCCTGTCCCCAATCAGCTGGGTATCCTCCTCTGTGGGCAAACTGGATCAGTCCATGGGGTAGGGGATTATGGATACCTTGGAGTCAACCCGGTTCCACCCCACTTAGTATGCTGTTACTGAGGGGGCCATGACTCTGGATGTTCTCCTCCACCATGGCTCTTACAATCTTTTCACCCCCTCTTCTGCTCAGTTCCCTTAAGCAGTATTTTGACAAAGGGGCAATGAAAGCAACTACACATAGTCTGACTTCATCCATTACTCACGCAGGCCCTGTTAGAACAAAGGAGATGACTGAAGAGGAGAGAACCCTAAGCTAGTTGACTTGTTCCTGTTATTATGGGAAATCGAGTCTTTGGTGGGTGAGTGGTCCACAGGTCATTGGAGAGCCATCTTCTAAGTCCATGACAGCCTTCCTTAGGTTACATATACAACCAAGAGGAAAGAGAAAATACCTGGTCACCTTGTTTGTCAAAAATAACATTGGTCTCTGCAGCCAAGGTCATTTGGCTCACTCTTGTTAAGGGTCAGAATTTCTTCATCACAGCATGGTCATACATGGTCCTGGGAGTAGCTCCTTTTTATCTCTTCACCAACTTCTAAAATACAAGAATATTTTTATCATTTGTTGGATGCAAGTTAATGGGACCCTGCATGTCCTGGCACAGTGTAACTGAATGAGCGCTAGGTTGGCAAAGTTGGTATCCGCTCCTGGTAATTTTCTAGCAGTGGGATTTTGGACAAATCTCTTAAGCCTATCTGTGTAATGATGTTCGCAATGTCCTTGCTTCCTGTTGGGAAATCAGAAAACTGCATCTCCTTTGTGAGCAGATCAAGGTGAAAGAGATCTCTACCTCTATTTTTGCTGGTCTCTGTCTGCATATCTCTTTGGGCTCAGCTTTGATGAATGAATCACAAGTTAGGCAAGGGATTTTGCAAGGAGACGAAGGAATCCCAGAGACCCAAAACTTCCTCTTTATTCAGGGGCTGTGATGCACAGTATCTTTTTCTATCAAGAGGATTGAGAAAAATACAGAATTTTTAATACTTGTGAATGAAGTATGAGGCAAATGTTCCAGTTAAAATGAAATTTGATTATTGTGGGTTCTTTTTCATAAGTCTGATCATCTCCCCATGTTTTCTCATTTAGAAAAGACAGAATATAAATGTTTTCAGAGCTATCAAACTCTTAGACTGTGCAGTTTTGCTTAATCTTAATTTAGGACTCCAACCTTTATCCCCAAAACTTTTGTTAACTCCAGAATTACAAAAAAGTTTGGAAAATACATGCTATAAAACTCTCTGGTAGGAAAAATATTCAGAAAATATGTTATTGCTTGGATTTATGGTAAACACACACATATTACTCCTCCCCATCACCTATTTTCTTTGAGACCTGTAGTGAGGGAGGAAACAGTTTAGCTTGCCTTTAAAAAATGACTCTATAATGTTGCCAGCCATGCATTGCTTTCCAGTGTACTCAGTCTAGGTTACCTCACAGGGGTGTTGAGGACGACCCATCAAATAATGGCCATCAAACCCTTTCAAAGTTGTCAAATGGAAGGAAGGGTGCTGGGTCATGTACTGATGGGCTGAGCTTGGAGGGAGGTGAGAGGAGGGGGCAGACACTAACACTGATTAGACATGACCTTCGGAGGAAACCAAGGTCACACACATCACCTCACTGGTGCTTTCCTAACATGCCTAGAGACATAACCCTAGTATAAGAGAAATGACCTATATTCCAAGGTCATGTGGCATTCACAAGAATTAATATACAAGTGGAAATGGATGTCCAACAAATTTCTCTCTCCCCACAACTCTTTTTCTCTCTCCATATATATATATATGTATATATATATATATATATACATGTATATATATTTATGTGGCATATGTGTGTATGTGTGGGTACACAAGTGTGTGCAGGTCCACCTACATGTGTGCATGTCATATGGAAGGATTATCCTCAGAAATGCTATCCACACAAGTGTGTGCAGGTCCACCTACATGTTTGCATGTGCATATGGAGGGATTATCCTCAGAATTGCTATCCACTCCTTTTAGAGACATGGTCTGTCATTGGCCTGGAGTTCACCAATGACTAGACTAGCTGGCAAGTGAGCTCCAGGCATCCCTTGTATCCACCTTCCTAACATTGGGATTACAAGGGTGGACAACCATACCCGGTATTTTTACATGGATTCTGGGGAATCACTCAGGTTTTCTAAGCACATCACAAACTGATTCTATCTCCATAGCCACATTATTTATTATTTATATTTTTAGCATTTCAAAATATTTGTTTCTTATTAAAAATCGCATGCTTCACCAGTGCCTCCTCCTTATGCCTCGCCTTCCTACCAGAGATTGCTCAGAATGGCATTCTGCAAACTTCCAGGTGGTGTGGATGGATTCAATGCTAGCCTTGGTACCCATGCCCAGTTTATGTGTATCTTATCACCTTAATCCAAAATGATTTCCAAAATAATGTTGGGCATCTTATAAGGTTGATTTTTTTTTCCAGTCTCAAGTTTGTCTAAGTGAACCATTAAACAATAGAACAAATGGAGCCCCCTAACAAATCAAGCTGTGCCCCTTGGCAACCAGCACACTTATGTCTAACTCCCATCTGCCACACTCGGGTTTCAGAGATGCAATGCGGCTAAGAAAGCAGGTGTACCCTTTCATCGTTTTTCTTTTCCCTCCCTGAAGATCCATGTCCTTCTTAATGAGGGCATGACCCATGATTAGGGCCCAGGCTCAGGCAGGACACACACACCCCCTCTGATGGCTGAGTTCCCAGTGCACAGACCTCATTCAGAGAGCATGGTCCCTAATGTCGTTTTCGTTTCCTTCACCTGTCCTTGAGTGAGTCCCTCCACCCAGCCTGCCTAGGCAGACCCCCCCCCCTTGGCATTTTGTGTGGTTGATGGGGGCTGGAGGAGTGTTCTCTGGAAGACTTGGGATGGAAGCCTGTTCCTGTTTCTGGAACACAGGTGCAGCTGGAATGTGCTGGCCTCTTGCACATCTGGAGCACCTGCTCCTGCAAAGCGATCACCATTTCTCTCAAGTCTGAGTGTGATGGATTGGGAGAAGCCTTGCTTTCTTCTGTGTAAAATAAGACTTTGACACTTCTTTTTTCTGGAGTTTCCCTTACCTCTGACACCTGTGTGAACTTCATTCTTGGTAAGTTCCTCAACAAATTCCCACCTTGAGTCTAGGAAAGACGTATTCACCTCTAGTGGCTATGGTAAGTGCCTGGAACAGAGCTGCCTTTTAAGATGCAAGTAAATGCTTCCATTTTGAAGCCTATTTAGTGCCAATAACTTCCCAGTATGCTTGGCATAGAAGCCAACTTCTCACCAGTTTTTCTGACTGCACCTGACTCCCTCTCCTCCCTGGGCCCTCACCTCCCCCAGCTGGGTGACATTATTGCTGTCTAAGGCACTCCCTGCAGGGGGAGAGCCTGGCTTTGCTGTCATCTGTGTGGAATGTTTCTTTCCTGCTTTCCTTCAGGCCAGATCTTTCTCCAGATTTATCTCACCTCAATATCACCACCACCCAGAGTCTTCTCCCAATCCCCAAAAGCCCAAGGAGGCCAGCAATGCCATCAACCTCTTAATATTGTCTTCATTGTCATTGAACAATGCCAAAATTACATTTGTTCATGACTTTCTTTTCAGAATATATGGTGATGAAGGAAGACCCTATGTTTTTTAGTTGAATTAGTAGAAGAAGTACATTGTCCATAGGGATAAATGGTGTGGATACATGGTGAAAACCCTGGTATCCTTAGCAGGGTCTTGGATGTAAGTAGCACTTAGGTGACAATTGTTTTTCCTGGCATGTGTGGTATCATGGTTTGATCCAGGTGTCCCCCACAAACAAATGAATGTGTTCTCAGTGATCGATCCTCAGCTGATGGAATTTCGGGAATTAGAACCTCACTAGAGCTGTGTTGTTGGGGGTGGGCTTATGGGGTTATAAGCCAGCTTCCCCTTGCCAGTGTTTGGCACACCTTCCTGCTGCTGTTTCCAGTGCTGTGGCAGAGGTGATGTCTACCCCTCTGCTCATGCCATCGTTTCCCTGCCAGGATGGAGTCTCCCCTCGAGTCTGTAAGTCAAATAAACCCATTCCTCCACAAGCTGCTTTTGTGCAGCAACTAGAATGCTGACTGCAGCATGTGTATGTGTGCGGTGAGCATATGTATAGTGTGTGCACCTTCTGTGAAGATGATCGCCTTTTCACTTCTGCAGCAAACACTGTAACCCTCTGGGCATCTCTCCAGCCCCTTGTTACTAATTCTTGAATAAATGAGTCACTAAATTAGTGTGACAGATGGTTAATTAGATTTTCATGCTTGGTTGCAGTTTGGTATATGGAACTTATGTGCACATGTGTGCACACACAAACACATTCAGCATTATTTTCATGATATCCAGTATGAACATTTGATTCATTACATAGCTTAGTTATTATGAGGACAGCCAGGCAGCAGTAAGTTCTGCTATATAGGCACATATGCCTTTTTGTGCTCAAATTGTTCTAAGATTTTTTAAATATATATTAATTGAACCCAGAATAACCTTATAAAATGATAGTTATTATTCCCATTAACAGGGCAAGAAATTTAAAAATAAAACATGAAGGATGAACGACATGCCAAATGGGTTTATGTATGACAAGAAGTCTGCTTTTGTAACTCTCTGCTTTCTGGATGGAGCTTCAGAAGGCATCAGCAAACTCCTTTGAGGAACTTGATCTGGAGACTTGGAATATTTAGCATGTTGTCACTGTCCCAGGTAAAGTGAGAAAGTCCACACCTTTGTCAAGCAATTAATGAATCCTGTTTGGAAACCCTTCCTCCCTTCCCCCTCACTTCATGCTGCCCTCTCTCCCAGTCTTCCTTCTTTCCTTCCTTCCTTCCTTCCTTCCTTCCTCCCTCCCTCCCTCCCTTCCTTCCTTCTTTTTCCTTCCTCCTTTCCTCACTCCCTTCCCCTTTCTTTCCTTCCTACCTCCCATCCTTCCCATGTCTTTGACCTCAGGATAATTAGAGCAGAATTACACAAGACCCCAATCCTTTGTTATCTGGTAAACACCAAACATTATTAGGGACTTAGAAAGCTTGTCTTTTCATTTTTTTTAAAAAAATCATAAACTTAAACCCTATTCAATTAAAAAATACCCTCAATATGTTAAGATTAATAATGTAAATATTTTACAAGCTGAGTTTCTTTTTTGAGCATTAGAATGAGTGATTCAGAGTAACACCAGCCCCACTGACTTTATTGAAATATTAAAACATATAAATAATTTATATGGAGAAAGACTCATAGGAGATATGAAATCTTCAGAACATTACATATATAAATTATAGACACTGTTTGATTCAAGGAGTTTAATGTGCTAGAAAATCTCCATCTCACTCTTCCATGTTCAGCAGACCTGTGATAGAATTTGAGGGAGGGAGGTTATGATTCTGAGCGACTGGTTTTCACAAAGAGCAAAGGGAATGATTGTCTTTAAATCAGCCAGCCATGTTCCTTGGGGAAGCACATGCATGTGGCTGAGTGGTTGAGAGCCCATCATAAAAAAAAAAAAATCAAGGCTCTACTAGACCTTATTCCCACCCCTTCCCCAATTCCAAGCATTTCCATGTTGACAGTTGGCATCTTGGGTAGACTCGAAGGTTAAACAGGACAGGACCATGTATTGCCTGGCTCCACACTTCAGTACACAGTGGGTCTAACAGTGTGAACTTGAGATCGTTACTCAGTTTCTCTGCAATTCCTCATTTGTAAATCAGAGATAGGAAAATTAGTCCACGCATCGGCATATAAGAAAAAATACATGTGCCAATACATATGATATGCTCAGACAATCCTCACCCCCCCACCCTGGAAGAAACTCAAGGTTTCAGCTCTTTTCTTCACTATAGTGTGAGCTGTAGTGAGAAGGGATTTCACAAGCTTTGCTCTTGCTCCTGGTTCATTGGTGCCTATGACAGGGTCTTGGATATGAGTGGGCATTTAGTTCATAATTTTTGAGTAAATTAGTTACCAAATTAATATTTGAATGCTTAGACACTGATGTTTCATTATGCTTTCATATATAGAAATGATATGCATGTATGTGCACACACAAATGCACACACTGTTATGTTCATGATTTTTAACTTCTGATTAATTACATTGGCAAGCTGTTATGAGGACATCCAGATAACAGTAGGCATTCTCCCAGCACTGGACATCTGGGGAGGTGGGCCATTTGCTGTCAGATCTCATCTGCCTTTGAACTCTGCCTTTGACCGGTTCCCCAGATGTCTGCTTATCCTCTGGACCAATGCCAGGGATCACTCTCTTTTTTGCAAGGGGACAGTACAACTTATTATCACAAGGATTGAAGTGAGGAAGCAAATAGCCCCTCACCTGAAATGGCAATTTATTGTTCCCACTCTGTCTCCCGATTAAAATACAGAGTTTGCCTCCCAGGCTGAAATTAGCTTTTCATTTTGACTGACTGCCATCCAGGTCTGAAAAATAACAGCTCGTTTGTTTCAATATTTACCACATCCATTCAGAAGAGGTTTACATTATTGCCAATTAGGACTTAATTGTTATCCATAACTCAAACATTTGCTGGCTGTTTACAGAGGAAAAGCCATTATTGTCTTTTACCCTCTTGACTTCTGCCATAGCTTGGACCCTGGTACTGTGAACAGAGGGGTTTCTTTGCCTTAAGTGGAGGCTGAGGGAGAAGGTAACACACCTACATTCCTTCTCTTCATTTCAGAAGATGGCTGGAGGCAAGCATTAATTGCTCAGTTTAATAGAAGATAGTTAAGCCTTTGCTGGGCATCTGCTGTGTGATTCTTAATATTCTGCCAGGAGAAATTAGAGTTGATTTGGGAGATGTTTTCTTTTGCTTGGATTCCTGCATAACTTCCTAGCTGGGCTCTCAGTTTTTACCCTTGACCCCCCCTCTATGGTTTGTTCTCAACATAGCAGTGCTCAGCATAGAATAACCCTCTGAAAGTATACTGGGTCATGTGTCTGCTCTGCCTATCTCACTAAGGGCAGAAGCCAGCAGCTGTACATGGCTCCCAGAATTCTGTGTGCCTCTGTGCCCTTTTGCCATTTGGATTGACATCTTACTGTTATGTTACACTGGGCACCTGCCAAGTTGGCTTCCCTAGATTTTTCTAACCATAGCAGGCACACCTTGTCTCTCAGGAGCTTGGTGCTTCTTCCATCTGGAACAATCTTATTCCAGGAATCTCAACAGCTTGTTCCTTCACTATTTGTTTCAGAGAGAACTTCTTATTCAATTCAATTGAATTTGACCTAAAGCTTCCTCCATACACATATTAAGTTTGGCCTAAAGGTTTCTCCATACATAGTGAACTCTACCACGATGTGCTGTGTAAATGGAGGGAAATTTACTCTTGTAATGAGCAGCTGAGTCTCGGCCTCTGTCAATTGAATAATTGATCAAAATTCAAACCAAGTTCACCTGTAACTGATCAGTCTGCCTCACTTCCTTTTCTGCAGGTCACTTCCTTTTCTTTGGTTCTTAGCATCACCTGATAAATGAAACATTCTGAGCAATTTCTGGGTTGGAATGCCCCCCCCCTGATTTGCAAACTAGATTTATTGTGATTTTCTCTTAAAACATGGAACCATCCCTTTTAAGAAAGGGACTTCCCAACACCTTGATACTTGCTCTGCTTTTTCCTCTCTCTCTTATCATTGCCGACCCTGTACTTTTTGTTATTTTGTCTTTCTCCTGGAAGTTGTAAGTTCAAGAAAAGCAGGGTTGTTTTACTTTGGCAGCCTTTCTTTATGTCTACTTCATCTTTTCCTTACGCAGTCCCTACATGCTGCCAGCCTCTGGCTTCCTAATGCTACAGGTAGGAAAAGAACTCATCCTCAATTCCAACTACCCCACAAGGTTTTATTTCTCTCAATGTTTATAGCACCCAACTAACTCACTTGGGGCACACAGGTACTTTCATGTATGTGCATATATATATATATATATATATATATATATATATATATATATATATATATATATATATATAT
>PVHP010036228.1:0-18026 GCA_004024765.1 Zapus hudsonius | reverse complement strand
AAACTCAAATTCTCATCTAAAATTCAGTTTTTTGATTGTTCTGTTTGATCATAAGAAAAACTACACATAGGACATTGCACACGTAAAAGTTTATACCTCCAGACAAGTTTTCCCATAAAAAAGAATGAAGTTGTTGACAGAAATGTCCAACTGTATAATAACTGTGATGTGTGAACCTAATTTAACCCTAATTTTATGAATTAAATGTAACCCAACATGGAGTAAATTTGAAAGTGCATCACTGTTTGTTATGTAAGTTGTAATAAGTAATAATTGGGTTAAATGCTGTTATTAAAAATGGCATAGTGTGATAGAGTGCTCTTTTTTCCAGTGGTAAAAGCTTGGAAGTCTGCAAGGCAATTCCACATCAAGTTGTGGACATTTTCAGACAGGACATTTACTTCACCATAAAATCTGCTCAAGTTACTCTGTGACACCAGAGTAACTCTTCCTTCTCTTCCATAGACCTCCAGCCCTTGCTGTCCACGGATATGTTCTTTATATCAGTGTCCCTTCAAGAATGAGATGGAGTTGCAGTCATACAGTGTGTTTGTGATATATATGTATATATATACATTTATATCTATATGTATTCATATTTTGGAATATAATATATGCATCAATATTATATATTAATATAATTGATATAAATATTATATATTAATATATATTAGAATTTGTTTTTTATTTTTTAACTTTTATTATTCAGCAGAATTCTCTGTAAGATCACTCAAGTAGAAAAAAGGTATCAATGATTTTTTTACTGATTTTGATGTATTTGGTCATGAAATTGTTTAAACATATTTATTATTAATAATTAGTTACAGTGTGTGAACAAGTTTGTGGTGGTACCCCATTTCCTTCCTCTTTATCCCCAATTCTCCTCAGAGGGATTGCTAGACCAGAGCATGGGGCAGGGAGTTATGAAATGTGCCTCTTATTCAAAGGTTTCCTTTGGGCCCTATATGAAAAGTTAGGGATGGTTCATTTCCTGCCTGGGTGTCAGCCATCATCCTATGTCTTATTGGTTGGAAGTGAGGTCTCCACGGCTCTTGCTGTCTTCTGAAAAATACAAACAGAATCTCCAATGGAGAGTGAGAGCAGTATAGGTTAAATAAAACAAGCATTGTTAATTTGGCAAGATTCTAATGTGTGTAGACTCTCTGTCGATCTCTGATAGTGGGAATTTCCCATTGGAGCAAGATTTCTTGGTCCCTATAAGAGTTTGCAATGGATCCCAGCTCCAGTTAAAAAGGTTCCTTGCCACTCAGTGCATTCTCTTAGTCAATCAGTAAGCCATTAATTTCCCTCTTAGGTTTAGCACAGATGAGCACTTCTTAACTTGGTCTCTTCCATATAGCAGTTTCTCAACATTTTTGTGACATAGGTCAGTAATGTATATCGGTGACCTCTTCTTTCAATGTATATCGGTGACCTCTTCTTTCTCTGAATATCATTGACCAGTTTCCACTAGAAGCTCATGTAACACCTTCTGGATGCCATCTGGGCCATTAACTATTTTAATTTTAAATAAAATCATTTTTTGAGGTAGAGTCTCTCTCTAGCCCAGGCTGACCTGCAATTCATGGTGAAGTCTCAGGGTGGCCTCTAACTCATGTTGATCCTCTGCATATTTGAAATTAAAGATGTGTGCCATAATGCCCTGATAGTCATTAATTTTTAAGGGAATTTGTGTTGCTTCTATACAAATTATCCACTATCTAAAATTACATAATTTTGTTATAGATATTTATATGAATTTTATTTCTCTAAAAATTAATATGAACTATAAAATTAGCATTAATCATGCCAAAATTATCAGTTTTCAAATTCCCATTTTGTTATTTGTATATTATTTAAAACCTCATCAAAAAAAAACTCATCAAGCCCCCAGGCATCAGAATATCAGTTTTCTTGCCTATTATTGTTTCCTTTAACATAAAATTTATACAATTTTGCATTTTGATTAGTGATTCATTTGTTTCCTTGAAAAATAAAGTTCCTGTCTATGTTCTCATACTGATTTTGTACCTGTGAATGTTATACTAACAGAGTGTGTTTTAAAAAAATCATTTTTTTCTTCATTGAATCCCCTTTTACTCTTTGTCAAAGGTCAGCTGATTTTAGTCCTATGTTTGTTTCTTGTCTTGCTATACTTATGTCACAGGTATGTGACAGAAATACAATATGGTATGATTGCTGCAGCAGTAAAGTGTTCAAAAATCAACAAGGAGGGTCCTCTAACTTTGTTCTATGGATAAAGATTTTGTCTTCTCATTTTCCTTAAAAATGCTAGAATAAAGTTTCAATGTCTACCAGTAGATTTTATATATCTTAGTTAGAATTTGACAAATTTTATTGAACAGATGAAAAAATTCACCTAACAACAGTATTGGAACTTCAAATGCATTTAAATGGAATATATTTATTTTATTTAAAAGTGTTCATTTGTATCCTAAAATGTGATCTTTATAATAATCATGAAAATGTGGATTGAATTCCTTCAGAAAATATTTCTTTATCAACTTAAATAATCATGCCATTTTCCTGTTTCATCCTAATAAAATATAAACTACATTTACTTTCAAACTGAGACAAACCTTGTATGACTCTTCTTTATTGAACAATTGTTGATTATATGTAATGATACACATAAATTAGATCAATTTTAAGTGCTTTCTTATGGATTTTAGGTCTATACTCAAGAAAAAATAATAAGCTGTATTTTTAAATATGTCTTGTTTTATTTTCAGTATTGGAGAACTATTAGCTTTACAAGATGCATAGACATGCTCTGTCTTCTAGTAACTATATGATATACAACTTACATTTGATATATTATTTGTGCATATTAATAAGATTTTAATTATATTTTAAAACTACAGACATCAATTGAGGAAAATATGCTCAAAAACTTTATATATAAAAGCGTGGATACTTGGCATTGTTTCAAATTAACTGTTAGATTTAGAAAATGTGGGGAGACAGATGAGTGTCTATGAGATAAGACTGTGTTTAAGTAGGCATATGTGGCTTCTCTCTATACTCTTGGATACATATTTTTTCCTAAAGTAAAGTTGTATTGTCAAGCACATTTATATTATTTGTTTTTGACTATAATTTTCTAGAAATCTATCAGGCCCCTGATTTTTAAATTAATTATTTATATATTCGTGTGATATAAAAGTACACTGTTGAATTATTTTCATTGCCATTTATTTTGGCTTTAAAAATATATTTAAACCTTTATGAGGTAGAAAAGCCATATGGCACCTGTCATGTGTGTTTTATTTTTCTAAAAGGCCATTCAATTTCTTCTCATCTGTTGTCATCCTCCTTGAACAAGAGTAAACATGACAGATTCATGGTTGAAGGACAAAGAAAAACAACTTGTCAATCACTCTGAAGATTCTGTCCTGTGTCTAAGAGCACAAAATATAGATTTAATGGTTGTGAAGGTTGTTTTGCTAGTATTATTAAATATTGCATGTTAATTTTTAAATTTCAAAAAACTTATGGATACATAATGAGATATAATAAAATCATCTGTACATGAATAAGAATATTTATGTACATAATATCCCATTTATGATATTAAGTATTTTTTTCAAAACATATTTACCTTCTAGCTCCTCAAAATTCAAAAATCAATACAATGAGTTAGAGTATGTGTTAAATTTTAAGATTGTTGTCTCATATTTGATGATAAATTTCTTTTTTGGCAGAAAATCCCACAGAAGATTGACCTCCAGCACAAGTTGAGAAGCTTTTCTAGTTGAATTGGTGAGCTTTAGGATCAGTGACAGCCTCTGTATCAATAAATGGTTGTAGATTCCTTGAGGAAGACACCTCTCACCTACACACACACACACACACACACACACACACACACACACACACACACACACACACTCATGTGTTCACATGCACACATACACATGTGCAAAACGTATTAAAGCATAGAATGAATGGGAATATTTTGTACATCAACTCAATGTAGTTTTGTTTGCACTAATTGTTGTTATAAAATAAACAATAAAGTTTATAAAGTTAAAATATGTAGTGCCCTAAGGTTGATTTACAATTCAGGAAAAGATTTTTCTAGATCTACTGTAGTGAATTTGGACCATGGTATCAATCTTCACCAGTGCACAGTGATAATCCAGGTTGTCACATTTACTTATGATACTTTGCTCTCTCACTGATACATCCATTCACTCCCAGTCCTGCAAGCCCTATGCCTGGTATCTGCTTTCCAAATGCTCCGTTGACAATGATTTGAACTCTGAAAGGGATTTTCTGTGATCAGCTATATTTAGATACAGAAATACCATCAAGTAACACAGCCAACAACATTTTGTATGATAAAATATTTAATAGGAATATGGCCTCCGACAATATTCTAGAGCAGACAGCCTCGGGAGGTGATAGCCCACCCAGGTTTGCATTATTACACTCTGGTATTTGCACAACAAACACCCTGTCAAATGACACATATCTCAGAGTGTATCCAACACTTTAAGTAGTATGTGGCTGTCATCCTATTTGTGATCTCATCATATAGAAGCTGATGTATCATTTTCAAAATATGTCACATAAGTCCCACATCTTAGGGCTTTGATATTGCTTCATTTTGATTAAAATCCATAGGAACTATAGTCTCCATCATATTATTTTGTGGACTTGCCTCTTTTTTCAAAATTAATTTAGTTTTAAGCATATAGATGCACAGATGGGTTTTTCATTATATTATTTTTCTTTTCTATTTTATTTTTTCCATTTTTGCTATATTTTATTTTTTGTTTCCTTTTGCCCTCTCAACTTTTATCCCCTATCACGCCATTTATTACAATATGTTCCCATTACCTTGCTTTCTGCCACTGAATCTCCAGGTTCCGCAGCTGCTGTTCCCTAGGCTGAGCTGCCTCAGTCGGCTTACAGGGAGGGGAGAGTGAAAACCCTAGTCTGGTGGAACTCTGCATTCTGCTTCAGTTATTTTAGCTACTCAAATTCCAGTTATGCCTCTACTCCAACAGAAGGCCCTGTATTGAGGGTTTATTGAAGGGGCCTTCCTGGCAGACCTGGATGTAGCTTCTCACTATGGCCAATCACCATTTGCCAATTCATTCTCCATACATTCTTGCCCATACCTCCAACTGACTTGGAAAATTCATCTACAAGTTTTAGTTCTTGCAGAGATAGAGATTGTTAAGAATTTTTCCAGAATTTTTCCCTATTAGGTCATAAAAATGAGATTTCTGATCCTGCTTTACACAAATTTCAGAGTATACTTCTGAACTGCCCCCTTTCTCAGTTCCTTTACTAGTAGAAATGACAACAGTTCATCTTTTTTTTCTTTTTGTATATAAAATAATGAAAAGATTTAACATTTAAAGTATTTTCATTTAGAGAGGGGGGGAAGTATGGGTGAATCAGGGTCTCTTGTTAATACACACACTTTAAACATATGTACTTTCCACATCTGGCTTTAAGTGCGTATTGGGGTATTGAAACACAGGCCATTAGATTTTACAAGCAAGCACCTCTAGCTGCTGAGTCATCTCTGCAGCCCCAGATTTAACATTTTAAGTATCTAAAAGCATTACCTAGCATGTTATGTGATCATATATATCGTTGTTGCTTTTTAATAAATGGTGACTATGTTACACAAACAAGTGTCTAATTTTATGTTGTTTGATAACCTCAAAGCAATGTGTCACATGTTGCGCATCCAAATACTACCCAGGACCAACCCTGCTTAGCTTCCAAGATCAGGCAAGACTGAATGTGTTCAGAGTGGTATGGCCATAGACAAGTGTCACATATCAATGTGTGATTATGAATAGCATTATCGGATCTATACATGTAAACATAGGTGTGCTGATTAGTTGTAATTCTCATCATATGTATCCTTTTACATACATGCCAATATGCTTCCAATGCTCACCACTGCTGAAAGTTTACTAAGGATGGTACTGCATAAATATCATTTTTTATATTAAAAACAAAGCTAAAATATCATATTCATATAGAGTTACAAGGGAAATAAAAAGTCCTGTCTAACTCAAGTGCTTTAAACAACCTCAATGAATACTCCTATAGTACATTAAAAATAATGAAGACCGGGCTGAGTACTAGGATATCCAGGATCCCTTGCCACAAGGACTAATACAGACAGCCCACAGAGGAGGATATCCAACTGATCTGGGATGGGGAGAGGGGGAATTGGGGAATTCGGGATAACAACTCATTATTTGCCCACTAAATAATGTAACTCATTATGGACAATAAATATATATATTTAAAAAAATAATTCAAGTAGCTAAATAGAGAAAATTTAAAGTAATTATTATTCTGAAAGCACTAGAAATTGTTTCATTCATTGATTGATAATAGAATTATGAGTTGATAGGTTACCAAAAGAATGCAACTATTATTTAGACTTCCTTTGCATCAAATTGTGCAAAAATTATTGATCAATAGACTTATTTTGGCAAGCACAGTTTGGCTTTTACACTCTTACACTTTATATACATTAAAAGCTTTTGGACAAATATCTGATAATATATACCATGTATCCGGCAGGTTTGTTCCCCATGTAAAATAAGTGGCTATTCTCCCTCACTTCATTCTCTTCAGCTTTTCATTATTATGGTAGCTTTCAACTGTCTTTTCACTCTGGGTAGTATACTTGACATATATTGGAAAATCAATTTTTTTCTCTCTTTAGCAAAGAAACTTACTGGAAGCAGTATTAAACTGTGAAATTCACTCAAGCTCTTGAAGAGTTACACTTAAGAGATTAGTTTTATTTACTCAGTTAAAAAATACAATATCACTTCCATTCCTTATCAAAATGATTAAATTGGTTAGGTTACATTTTTTTATAATTACATGGGTAAAATAAGTAAGAAAGAGAGGGAGAGAGAGAGAGAGAGCAGAGAGTTACAAAACCTATCTTCCAAGTTCATATTTACAGACAAACTTTAGTAACATTTTCTAAATAAAATTTCTTTCTTACAATTCATTAAAATAGTTCAGGACATTTTATATTAATATCTATATTAGAATTATAATGTTTAGTCAAGCACTTGTGTCTTAGTTTATTTCCTAGTGATTAAAGTGTCCTTAGAAAAATGACAAATGACACTTAGCTCCATTCAGTGTTCCATTGTAACTTTCTTCACCAGAATGTGATCAATACCTTCTTGACTTCTCTTATTATAAGGGCAAAAGACAAAGTCTTTGTCAAGTACTCTTGGGATGATATGAGTGGAAACGACATACAGCAGGCTTTTTATTTCAATAAAGACAATATTAAAGCAGCACTTACATGAATGAATCTGGTATTTGTAAGAGAAATCAGCAAAAACCTGAGAATTATACATTCCTTTAAGCATCTAAGAAGACCAGTCAAAGAAAAAAAAACTGTAAAATGAATGGGTATCAGATGAATTTTTAGGAACATGACAGATTTTTAAAGGTACAGGTTTATGAGTAGAGTGCAAGACCATGAACAACTATCAGATGACCTGAATTCAATCAAATACAATTATGCTTGCTGAGAACATGCCTGGAGGCTGAGTTTAACACTAGCCCTTCTAATCTTTTTACCTGAGTGTGACTGGAGCCATTTGCTTGACCTGGATATATTTTTGATTGTTAAAAATCATCTTTATGACATTATTATTTGTTTTTATTGTTTTTCTTATGTCATACTTTTATTTAAAAACTTCTTTCATATCAATAGCATCATAGTTGATATAAAATATCTCTGCTATATAATGATATATCAACATGTTATTTATATTTCATAAGCATCTTTATTTGGGAATTTTTAATATTATCATTCATGACTGCTGAATATTCCTTTAGGATTGCATTGCTTTCAAACAAGATTGCAGCCAACTATTTAGGGACTTACTATTTACTAGTATAATAGAATTTTAATAATATTCAATGTATTTTCAGAGGTATCAGGCCTGTTTTGGAATTCTGTCCATTAAAAGCAAATTACTGAGAAGTAACTGAAATAAGGTACAAGCGATATCATTTTCAGTGGTAATATATAACACATGAAGAATCCAAGGAATATGTGGCAAATTATTTCATTTATAGTAGAGAAATTGAGGAAAATGTGTGAAACTCGCTCTATTTAGCTCCAACAAAATTATATTCAGTTGAATTGTTACCATCATGGATTAATTTGTCATTAATCACTTACAGGAACAATATGCTTAAAAGCATAACAAGAACTAAAACTACCTCAGATTTTTATTTCAGTTAAAAATTTTCATTTAGGTATGTTCATTATGGTAAGTCATCACCATTCATGGCATTGCATTTACTATTCTGGAACTTTCCCCATGGTTCTCCAGCTAGATAAATTAGTATTACTTTGAGTCCCTCATAGTTTAGGATCTGAAGTTTATATAAATTAGGTCATTTTTCTCTTTGAAATACGTGAATACTTGCAGGTACACATTCATAATTGATAGGACATCTCTTAAGTCAATGTAAAGAGCCTCTCGAATGGAGTTTCCTGAAGTATAAGCATCATGCTCTTCATGAGAGTCTACTGTGAACATAATTTCTGTCGAGGTCTATGATTGCTGACGACATACACTGTGGTTATTGTCTAATGTGACATTCCTCCCTGCTGTATTATTCATGGCAGTGTTGTAGTAAGGGATGACTTGATATCATCTATCGATAGATTCTGGAGAAGGTGAAGTCAGTGCTTTGGTGAGTCACATTTATGGCATAAGGTACAGGGTATCTCCCAAGGAAATATTTGGTGTGGTCCTTATTTTCAAATCTTCTGATAGTGTGGTTTGGGGTATGCTGAGTAACTCCTTTAAAAGACCATTGAAAGATCGCCAAAATCCCCATGCAGGCCTTGAGTTTGAGACCTTGTGAATTCCATTGAGGTTAGCATGGAATAGAGGGAGACACTACCTCGAAAAGCAAAACAAAACAAACAAAACAACATTTGATATAAGCACAAATACAGTCACTTCATAGGACCCTTTCTTTAGTACACACATATTATGTATAGTAAAGAAACCGTTTTTACTGTCAACTTCTAACATAAACGAAACTACATTCTCTCTGTCATTAAAATTTTGACTTTAGTATGCCATTTGTATTATTGTGAAATATCATTATTAGAACAAGAACAAAGTAGGCTGTATGTCAGATGAAGAATAATTAAAGTAATAAAACATAATAAAAACTCAGGAGAAACAATAGCGTTGGTTTTTCTGTGTCTATTGTTTCTTGTAAAGAGGTATGCTCCTCTCTTGGTAATTTGGAAGCTATTATGAAATTTTAGAATAGATATTGACTTACAAACAGAATCCAGTGATCTCAAAGAGCCATGCTTGCTTTAGGATTTTTGTTTGATTTGGTTTCTTTGTCAGAATATTTCTCTTATCTGTTTGGCAAATTCCCTTCCTTCCTTCCTTCCTACATTTGTGTGGATTTCATTTCATCAATACTTTAAACATGCTGTCAGCTCTCAGGCCTTACCTGTGATATATTTATTCTGTTTCCCATCAGATCTTTCCCTTCTTATCTAGCACCTCAGCTAAGCAGTGATTACACATTCTTTATGGTCCTCTTCATCCTTGCTCATCATAGAAACTCAATGACAATAGCATGTTTTTGTCTTCTAATATATTTTACATCTCTCACTTGATGTATGCTTACCACATATTAGGCTTCCAATGATTACATCATAGATAAAATATTTGTTGAGTGAAAGAAATTCTTTTCCTGAGCTCCTTAAATCACATTTGTCTATCTCTGTCATTTTATTTTTTTCTGAATTTTTATGTTTCTGTTTTACTTCATTGATTTGTAGAAAATTTAATGGTTTGAGCACATAGTCTTCTTCAAACTGTAAGAAAAAGTTTCTTCTACCATAGAGAGAGAAAGAGAGAGAGAAAGAACCTCCCTATTTTCCCTTCACTGCACTGTAGAATATCTGTATTTCCATTCTGAGTATTTATTGTTGAAGGATATCAATCCGACTTTCTCATGACATAGTAGGCTTGTTTCTTTTCTATAAGAGAACTAGCTTAATTCTCTTTGTAAGCATGATAGCCTACACAGATAAATCACTATCCCAATTCTTGGATTTCAGGAACAAAGGCTGCAAGTCCTTCCCTCGGTTCCAGCTGAGGAAAAGTATCCATGAGGGCATGGCTGCTTCCTAGACATGAGCAATCACCTCCTGATTCCATTCCACATCCCCAGTAGGGATTTCATGGGAATATCTTGTAGAACCAGAATTGAGACAGTGGTTAACTGGATAACTTGGTGATCAAGCTTGTTAAATTATGTATACATGTTTTCCTCTCTTTTAACTTATTTTTCTATTTGAATTTAAAACTCATATTAGGAACCTAAAACTGACCTGTGGCAGGCAATCAAGTCTCTCTGTTTGTTTCCTCCAACATTACCATACTGAATAAATCTCCATCTCTGAATCTTTGATTGGCATATTTGTGGCTGTTGCCTAACCTTAGCTGCAAGGGCGGAAGAGGCCAGAAACTTAAACAAAATCTCCAGTTAAATTATTACTTAAAAGGAACTTGGGTTAATTTAGCAATTCAATGCATATGATTATTAGCTTTATTAAATAATTTGGTATCATGTTGAAAAAATAAAAACAAGTGATATATGTATATATGTATATGTATACATATATACATATATATAATGCCATCTGTAAAGATAAATTTTAAAGTGAAAGGATTGGGAGATGGTTCCATCATTAGAGGTATTTGCTTCCAAAGCCTGATGGCACAGGTTCATTCCCGAAAATACTCAAATAAAGCCAGGTGCACAATATGATTCATGTGTCTGGAGTTTGTTTGCAGCTAGAAGAGGCCCTGGTGTGACAGTAGATAATATCTCTTTGTCTCTCCTTACAAATGAATATGTTTTAGAAACTAAAGTGACAGATTATGTTTTTATTTTAGTCTTTTACCAGTATTTTGTTTGTTTTACTATTGAATTTATTTTATACATAGCATTAAACAATCCTTAACTCTGTGCTTTTAGGCACATGGCTCAATGAAATAATGTATGCAATTTAGATCTCAAAGACATGAAGCCTCACTCATTTACTTATTGCCCTCTAAGAAGGCTGAATGGCAGTGATAAATTTATTTGAAAAAGTGATCATATTTTTCTTTAATTTCAAATTTTCCCAAGATAAGAAACTTGAAAAGTTTTGTTTGGAAGGGAGTACATGTAGTTTACCAATAATTATCATACATCAATTTAACAAATGCAAGTGAAAAAATAATACATATATACCAAATTTAAATTCTGCATGTAGAATATTAATTTCAGCACACAATAAAATTAGTTTCCTCCATGTAGCCTTAGACACAAAATTAACTATAAAAACAGCAAGGTTCATGCCTTTTATCCCAGCATTTAGGAAGCTAAAGAAGAAAGCTCTCAATGAATTTGAGGCCAGACTCAGCTACAGGGAAAGTTCCAGGTCAGCCTTGGCTAGAGTGAGACCCTGTGTTTAAAAAAAAAAAAGAATAAATGCATAAAAATAATTGTCCTAAATACACTTGACACAGTTACATCAAATCATAGTACACTCTTCGTAGAAGGTTTCTATCTCTCTGTACCACTGAGATGTAAGGAAGTCCCTGGTGACAGCCAATATAGCAATGTGTGTAGCTTGTGAGGTAGACTTAACATCTTTTCCCATTCTGTGAGAGCAAATGCAGAGGAGGAAGAGCTGGGGTAGACTTAACTTCATGAATACCTCGCCTAGCCTGTGAGAAGTATGGCAGCCTTTATTTCCCCTTCTTGGGTAAACTTTCTGTTTTCATCCCAATTAACAGCTTTCTTACAAAAGTTTTTAATCCCACAGACAAGGCTCCCTCCTAGCAACCTACAAGTAAGTACCCCTGCTGGATGGTGCATTTCCAAGCTGAGTTCCTGATCTGGGAGGGTTTGCACTCCAGCACTTCAGTCAATAGGAGTTTGAGCAACATTTCTGTAGATGTTCTTTCTTCCTCCCAGATCCTCATTGTCTCAGGGGAATAGTTAGTTGTCGAGATTATTTATAGGTCTTTTCTGTATGAGAACAGAAGCTAAAGTTGAGGTCTGAAAACTATGAATAAATTGACATGGGTTCTCAGAGATATGCCCTAGAATCTCAGCACTGCTGAAGATCCAAACTTAAAATAGACATGTCCTCCACCTGCCCCCACACTTCAGGCACGTCTTTTAGGGGCAGTGCAGTAGGCATAAGATGACAGATGCTAGGAAGTCTCACTCATTGTGTTCATAGGAAACAGTTCCCTCTTTTCTTGTAAATATATATAGTATAAATGGAAGAATACATCAGAACATGGGGCTATGCAGACTAGGAAAAATATTTTATCCTCTGAGCTCTATTTTATATTGTTCTCTCTCTCTCTCTGGGAAACAGGTCATCTAGAGCAACAGAGGTGTTCTCTTTGATGCCTCTTCATGTTCCTTCTCGTCTCCCTGGGAAAAGTTACTGCAGCATGAGCTTTCTGCATATTTCTATTATATGACATATAGGAAGACAATTCGTTAAGCGTGTATGGATGCACATTTCTCTTCCTCCTTCAGGACACTGTCCTGATCACTTCAAGATTACAGAAGACCAGCACTGTCCAAAATTTTTTTTACAGTACTCATTCTTACACCCTACTTATCCAGTTTCTGCCCATGGAGACTAGAGCTTGGACCTCATTCTCACTAATTCCTGCATTTCCTGCCTGCCCCACCTGCTTTGTGGATGAGAACCAAGCAGCTATGACTCCCTCTGTCAGTTCTGGAATATTTTCTGACCCTCACATTCTCTTAGAGCGGTTATCTTATTTGAAACCAATGCCCTGTGTTTCATTTTCTGTTTTTCTAAGCTCTAGAAGAGAAGAATTATAAGAGTCCAACTGACTAATCAGCTTTCCTATATATTACGTTTATGTTACAGATGGAACCCAGGGCAATGCATATCCTAAGCATGCTTTATATTATTGAGCTACATCCCCACTCCACATTCTTACATTCTTTTTTTTTTTTTGAGATAGGGTCTCGCTCTAGTCAAGGTTGACCTAGAATTCACTATGTAGTCTCAGGGTGGCCTCGAACTCATGGTGATCCTCCTACCTCTGCCTCCCCAGTGCTGGGATTAAAGGTGTATGCCAACAAGCCTGGCTCTTTAATATTTTAACAAATTATGAAATGAGGCTGGATAGGTTACTTTTATAATAAGAGGTGGTGCAGATGATGTTTTGTCACATCTTGCACTTCCAAGATAAATTTTTAAGGTTTCCATTCAAGGGAAAGAGAGTTACTTAGAACTAATTAGAAATCACTAAGATACAGTGCTGGAACACAAGTGAATCTGGGGCAATTTAGTGCAGGTCTTGCTGTCCTATTATCAAGAATTGAATGCCTTTGCAAAATTATTTTTCCCCTTATGGCAGTTGATCTAATTACACAAACATATAAAGGAAAGTGTTATTTATTAGGTGTGTGTTTCTTTTTCCACTGCGCCTGCCTTCAGTGTGATTTCTTTAGTGGAGTCACACTGGCACACAATTTCTATTATGAGAAACTATTCATTTCTCTAGTTCTTTTCTCATTTTGTTATAAAAGATGAATATATAATAGCTTCTTCCATTTCAAATATTTTTCCTAAATTGCAAAGGCATAAAACACCAGTGATGATGTTGGATAGGTCTTAAATTAATATTCTATAGCTCATTAGATTCAATAGACTTTGAAACATATAATACACATTTTTAAATTAAAATTAAATTAAAGATTTTTAAATCTTTAATGTAAGTTCATGGAAAAGTTCATTTTATAGGTTTCTATTTATAAAAAGATAATCTGAAGAAATAATCCCATTTTTTAAAAAATGCAATACATGGCTTGAAATATCATTTTTGAATAATTTGTAGTTTTACAGATTTTTAAGGAGTAAAAACATCACCCATATTTATATAAAATAAGGAAGATTCATTCCTATGGAATTTGGTAATGACTCAAAGCTACTCATATCAATTACTTTTGTTGTACTGTTAGTGAAATACTTAAAAGAAATATTTTAATCATTTTCAAAAAAGGTGGATGTTTAATTCCAGTCTCCATAAACTCTTGTCTAGAATGCTTTGACCCAAGCTGTTGACAATTTTGGGAGGTGATACCAAAGGGGTGTTGTGCTGATTACAATCTGATAGAAAGCTGTCAGAGTGTGTTTTGCCATTTTTGGAACTGATATATGGGAGGAATGTGTAAGGATTTGAAACCACCTAAGAGATGCCTTGCAGTGCTGGAAGCTGAGTTGTGTCGACCATTCTGGTCAGAGTTTGAAAGACTTGAATGTGGAAAGAACCATGGAGTGTGCAGGCTTATCTTATTTGGGGAAGAAAGAGCTCTACTTGACTGGGCTGGAAGTAGTTCATGTGAGAGGCTTGCTGTATTCTGCGTGTATCTTAAGAAATTTAGCACGGTTGAGATTAGAAAAAATAAACTTCTGTGAAGAAATGGATATGGCAAGGAAAATAATAAAAGTTTCTTTCATTGGAGCTAGAGACAGTGCCCCCAGCCTTAAATGTTTGAGAAGCTCCCACCGTTGGATGGGTCCAGGTTTTCTATAGTGGGCCAGCAGGGAGAATGCTGATTCTTTTGAAAACACGGGCATGAATATTGAGGGAGTGTCCAGCTCTTCAAAGTCAGCTCCCACCCCTAAATTGACAAATTTGGTAGCCTGCCTGGTACTGTGTAACACAGCCAATACAGGGAACAAAGGGTCAATGGATTAGCAAAGTGGGTTTTTCTTTCTTGTTTGTTTTTGTATTGTTAAAAAGAAATGGCCACTGGGCAATTTGAGGCAGGGTTGATTGGAGTCTCTGTGTGGAGTACAGATAAAGTCATGGAATGAACCATGAGTTTCAGGGAATGCTAAGATTTTGAAGATTTCAGAACTATGGGGCAACTGCTAAGAATTATTGGTTCTAGTTCAAGATAGAGTTTTCCCAAAGCTGTGTACAGCCCAGCTGCAAGGGAGGACATGGAATGCCAGACACTTCTTCACTGGATACAGATGTCAGAATTGGAACTAAAATGGGCTGGAGAGATAGATGGCTCAGCCATTAAGGCACTGGCCTCCAGTGCCTAAGGCTCCTGGTTCAATTCCCCAGTACCCACATAAGCCAGACTCACAGGTGGTGGCCCGGGTACTCTCTCACTATCTCTCTCTGTATCTCTCTGCTTGAAAATGAATAAAGAAAATATTTAAAAAAGAAGTGAAACTATACGATGGATGCTTTTTCTTCTTGTTTTATTTATTCCATTGGTTCAATCTTTCTTGGCAATGCCGTGTTTTGAGGTATGGATGTTTACTTTGTGCCATTTTTTTGTTGTTGTTATATGTTTGTTTTAGAGGCTCACAGTTAAGAGATTTGAACTATGGATGGTCATTGGTTTATGTGGGCTTGGGGTGGAATATGTTGGTTTGAATCAGGTTTTCTCCCTATGTTCCATGTGCTCTGAAAGCTTGATCCCCTGCTGGTGTCAATTAGGGAAGTGGAGCCTTGTAGCAGAAGGTGGATATCTGGTTAAGATTTATTTGCCCGATCTTGCCAGTGTCAGTAGGCTCGCTCTCCCACCATTGTTTTCTGCTTGCTGTGGGAGTGGTAATGTGCAACCTCTGCATATGTCATGCTTTCCCATCACCTTGAAGCTTCCCCCCAAACTGTAAGCAATAATAATAATAATAAATAATTCAACTTTTCTACCCTTAGCTACTTTGTCATATGCTTTATCCCATTGACTAGATTGTACCTAAAACAACTTTCTATATTTACTGGCTGACCTATCTCTCTCCACTTTCCCTATCACATTAACCTACCCCTGGTATCCATTGCTTGACTCTTATTTCTTTTCTCTTTGTTAATTCCTCACATAAAGGAAATTACTGGTATTTTTATTTCTGTATGTAGACTGCATAATTAAATGTGCTAAATTATATCTATGCAAATGACAGTGTCCCCTTCTTGTATATATATATACAAGTATGTGGGGGGGTCCTTGGTTATGGGTCCACCTATGCTGTGGGTCTGTGGATTAGTTAGGGAGTCCTAGCGCAATCAACTCCCTGTTAATCAGCGGACTTGGGTAGGCAGATCACTGGAACAGTGGTGAGCCCATGAGAAAAAGAGAGAGAAAAAACAGATGCAGCCGCAGTGGACAGATCATTTATTGTATGTGGAAAGGTCATATATTGAGAGGAGAAGCCAGGAAAATTCAGAGGCAGGGGCATCAGCAAGGGGATTGGTAGGGGCCAGGTGGTCTGTGGATGTCTCATGAGTTTATAGGCAGGGGCCAGTAAATTGTGAATACGTAGTTTGCATAGATAAGTTGAGGGGGCTTTCTCAGCCCTGAGTGGTAGGAAGTACATGATCCTAGACCTGAATTTGATGGTGGCAGTTGTAGAGGAACTGTCATCTTAGACTCTATTGGAAACTTAGGTTCTTGAGACATTTTCTCATCATGAATAATGCTGAAATAAATAGGAAAGAACTTACATTTCTATATAATGGCATTTTTCATTTCTTTTTTTTAATTTTTAATTTTTCTATATTTAACATTTTCATACAGTATATAATGTGAGGAGATCTTATTTCCTCAATCACTCTGTCATATGCTACTTCCCTTCATTAACAACTTTTATTTTCCTTATTAATTCCCATCTTATTTGTATCCTTTTAAAAAATCCATTGAGTTACATTAGAGTTGCATTCATAATTATGAGTAAAAGGTCATATACTATGGAATTGGCAATTTACCAATGGCTATGCCAATGATGAACCAGACCCCCCTCTCAGAGAATCCATTAGCTGTCATTAGCAAGTCTGGGTGTAGTCGGGTCTCTTGTACCCTTCCCTCATCAAAAGCACAGCAACTATTTATTAATGACCATGGTATGCACAGAATATTACATTTGTAGCCTTCTCCTCCTCCCTCTGCTCTTAAATGTTTTCCTCCAACATTCCACAAGCTTTCCTGAGCTTTGACACAATGGTACTTTTGGAAATGTTATTGTTGACTTACATGGCTGCTCCATTTTTTAATTTTGAGACCTTCCCAGTCTATTTATCATAATGGTCATACACTTATATTCCAACCAATAACTCAAATATACTCTCACATAATCCTGAGACTTATATGAAACTATCAAGAGATTCTTAGTAGTCAAAACCATCTAAAGGGATAGATACACAAGTTCAAAAATTTCTGATTCCAGATTATTTTGTAAAGCTGTAGTGATAAAACAAAATGGTGTTAGTATGAAACCAGATCAATGGACTAGATGAAATAACTCAGAAATAAGCCCACTGTATAGGGTCAATTGACTTTCTGCTTGCAAATCAGGAAAAAATATTAAAACAATGTACAATGTCTCTTTAATATAAATTGTGTGGGAAATGCATTCCACATCCAAAACCCGAATCTGCAATAATATGTTACATTACCATTAAAATTCAAATCATAATGAAATAAAAAAATGGGACTAAACCTTTAAGTCTTAGAATCAAATATAATAGAAAAATTATTTTATATTGGCCTTTTGTTTTATTTGTTTGCTATTCTACCACTAAGGAAATTAAAGGAAAATTAGACAACCTGGATTGTATAAGGCTAAAAAAATGGTTGTACATTAAAAGAATTACTTGAAATGATAGTGTCCAAACTATTTAAAAATGCACCCTAATAGCAAAAATGTAAGTATATAAATAACCCAGTTATTGCCTGCACAGGTACCCACACCCAATGAAGGCATACATGTACCATAGTATTCAAAGTTTCTGAAACTCATTATCTAAAGAAAAATTGCAAATGAAAGCCATTATGAACTTCACTTTCATACCTGTTTCATGTTAAATTCTTGTTAAGGATGTAATTCAACTCACCTTTTTGAATGTTTGTATGTGTGCTGTGAATATGCA
>PVHP010036227.1:0-18034 GCA_004024765.1 Zapus hudsonius | reverse complement strand
CTGGCTTTATGTGGTACTGGGGAATTAAACCCAGGTCGTTTGGCTTTGCAGACAATAGCCTTAACCATTGAACCAGCTCTACAGCCCCCAGGAATAGATTTTTAAAATATTTTATTTATTCATTTTCAAGCAGAGAGAGAGAGAGAGAGAGAGAGAGAGAGAGAGAGAGAGAGAGAGAGAGCACACACCAGGGCCACCACCTTGTGGGTCTGGCTTATGTGGGTCCTGTGGAATTGAACCCAGGGCCTTAGGCACTGGAGGCAAGTGCCTTAACCACTGGGCCATCTCACCAGCCCACCAGATCAAAAAAAAAAAATACTTGAAGGACTCTTTCAGACTGAAGAGAAGGAAAAGCACATATCTGAGGCCATGGGCAAGAATACACCACACTTGAATAATAGTCAATACAAGAAAGGCACAGAAAGCCGGGCGTGGTGGCACACGCCTTTAATCCCAGCACTCGGGAGGCAGATGTAGGAGGATCGCTGTGAGTTCAAGGCCACCCTGAGACTACAGAGTGAATCCAGGTCAGCCTGAGCTAGAGCGAGACACTACCTCGAAAAACCAAAAAAAAAAAAAAGGCACAGAGAAATACCAAGCACTACAAAATCAGCAAGAAGGACAGGAAGTCATATACAACTTTCAACAATAATTCTGGGGCTAGAGTGATGGCTGAGCAAAATAAAAGCACTTGCTTGCAATGCCTGACAGCCAAGGTTTGATTCCCTAGTACCCATGTACAACCAGATGCACAAATTGGCACATGTGTCTAGAGTTTGCAATAGTTAAAGGTCAGGGCACACCCATACTTTATTTCTCCCAAATAAATCAATAAAACATAATAATTCTGGCCGGGCGTGGTGGCGCACGCCTTTAATCCCAGCACTCGGGAGGCAGAGGTAGGAGAATCGCTGTGAGTTCGAGGCCAGCCTGAGAATCCAGGGAATTCCAGGTCAGCCTGAGCTAGAGTGAGACCCTACCTCGAAAAACAAACAAACAAACAAACAAACAAAACATAATAATTCTGAATATATATGTTCTCAATTCCCCAATCAAAAGACACAGACTAGTAGAATGGATTAAAAGGGAGGAACTTTCTTTTTTTTTAATATTTTTTTATTTATTCATTTTCAAGTAGAGAGAGAGAGAGAGAGAGAGAGAGAGAGAGAGAGAGAGAGAGAGAGAGAGAGAGCGAGAGCACCAGGGTCACCACCTTGTGGATCTGGCCTATGTGGGTCCTGGGGAATTGAACCCAGGGCCTTAGGCACTGGAGGCAAGTGCCTTAACCACTGAGCCATCTCTCCAGCCCTAAAAGGGAGGAACTTTCTTTTTGATGCCTCCAAGAAATTTACCTCTCTATAAAAGGTAGGCACTCCCTCAGGGCGAAAGAATGGAAAATGGTATTTTAAATAAATGGTCCTAGGAAACAAATGGATGCCACTGTTCTAACATCTGACAGGATAATTTCAAGTCAAAATTAGAAGAGGTAAAGGACACTTTATACTGATTAAGGGAACAATCTATTAAGAGGACATTACAGTTTTAAACATATATGATCAAACATAGGCACATCCAATTTCATTAAACACTAATAAGCCAGGCATGGTAGTGTACATCTTTAATCCCAGTACTTGTGAAGCTGAGGTAGGTGGATTGCCTTAAATTAAAGGCCAGTCTGGACTACTTAGTTCCAGATCAGCTTGGGCTACCGTGAGATGCTGTCTCAAAAAACACTACTAAACCGGGCGTGGTGGTGCACGCCTTTAATCCCAGCACTCGGGAGGCAGAGGTAGGAGGATCACCATGAGTTCAAGGCCACCCTGAGACTACATAGTGAATTCCAGGTCAGCCTGGACTAGAGTGAGACCCTACCTCGAAAAACCAAAAAAAAAAAAAAAAACCACTACTAGATGTAAAGTCATAGACTAGACCAAGCACAATACTAGTAGGTAACTTCAATACCCTATTCTCCCCAGTTAACAGGTCTTCCAGGCAAAAAATAAACAGAGAAGCATCAGTAGACATCTACAGAACATTCTATCTAAATGCTGAAGAATACACATACTTTTCAGCAGCAAATAGACTTTCAATAAAATAGATAAATATATTAGGACACAAAGCAAATATTTAAAAAATTTTATTGACAATTTCCAGAAATATATACAATAAACCCTGATAGTTCCCTTCCACCACCTCCAGCAAATCTTAACAGATATAGAAAAATTGAAAAAAATGTTTGTATTTGATCTGATCATAAAGTAAAATTGCTTTTGTTTCTTTGGATTTTCAATGTAGGGTCTCATTCTACCCAGGCTAACCTGGAACTCACTTTGTAGTCCAGGCTGACCTTGAACTCACAGTGTTCCTCCTACCTCAGCCTCCTTGTACTGGGATTAAAGGTGTAAGCACCATGCCTGGCTATGAAATAAAATTACTATTTAACCGCAAGAGAGGTTATAAAATATACATAAACTCATGGAAATTAAACAATACACTACTGAAGAATGAATGGGTCACTAAAGAAACCAAGAAAGAAATAAAAAATTCCTAGAACTGAATGAAAATGAGAACACAACATACCCAAACCTATGGGATACAATGAAGGGAGTTCTAAGAAGGAAATTTATAGATCTAAGTGCCTACATTAGAAAAATCGTGGAAAGGATGGGGAGATGGCTTAGTGGTTCAAGGTGCTTACGTGACAAGCCTGTTGGACTGGGTTCAGTTCCCCAGGTACTCACACAAAGCCAGACAGGCAGTCATTTGCAATAGCAAGAGACATCTCTATCACATCATTAAGGCTCAGGGACCATTGTAGAAGAGGTGGTGGAAAAAATGTAAGAATCAGGGCTGGAGAGATGGCTCAACAGTTAAGGCACTTGCCTCCAGTGCCTAAGGCCTCAGGTTCAATTCCCCAGTACCCACATATGCCAGACCCACAAGGTGGTGGTCCTGGTGTTCGTTCTCTCTCTCTCTCTCTCTCTCTCTCTCTCTCTCTCTCTCTCTCTGCTTGAAAATGAATAAATAAAATATTTTAAAAAAACAAAACAAAAAAAAAATGTAAGAATCAAAAGAAGGGGAATCGTGCTTTGCAATACTGTCTTCTAGACACAAAGTGGTCATGGTATTCATAACCTCACAGTGGATGATGCTGCCTACAGAAGACCTGCATAACAGGAGGGATAAATGTTGATATCAGGCTGGAGAGATGGCTCAGCAGTTACGGTGCTTGCCTGCAAAGCCTAACGACCCTGGTTTGACTCCCCAGTACCCACATAAAACCAGATCACAAAGTGGTACATGCATCTGGAGTTCAATTGCAGTGGCTATCAGCCCTGATGCACCCATTCTCTCTGGCTGTGTCTTCTCTCTATCCCTCTCTGCTTGAAAATAAAAAAAAATATTTTTTTAAAAAAAATGATGACATCAAAATAGAAGAGAGACTAGTTGAAAAGAAAGAATTTAGTGAAGGTGATATTTGGGAAAGGGAAAGGGTAGGGTGGTGGGAGGGAATAATGAGCATGTATATTGTCTATATGTATGATTGTCAATAATAAACTAAAAGTAAAGTAATAATGACAATCAGGGCTGAAATTAATGAAATAGAAACCAAAACAACTACCCTAACCCAATCTGGGTGTGGTGATACACACCTTTAATCCCAGCACTGGGGAGGCTGAGGTAGGAGGATTGCCATGAGTTTAAGGATAGCTTCGGCTACATGGTGGTGAGTGAGTTTCAGGCTACCCTGGGCTACAGTTGACCCTGCCTTGAAAAAAAAAAAGTAAAACTATAGTAATATGGATAAGGGAAGATCCAAATTAATAAAATCAGTAATGAAAAGAGATTCATTACAATAGATACCAGAGAAATTCAGAAAAATCATAACAATAGATTTAGGAACTAAACTAAACTGGAAAATGAATGAGAAATGAATGAGTTTCTAGATACATATGATATACCAAAATTAAAAAGATGAAAGAATTATTTTTGTTTGTTTTTCAAGGTAGGGTCTCACTCTAGCCCAAGCTGACCTGGAATTCACTATGTAGTCTCATGGGGGCTTCAAACTAACTCCCATCCTCCTATCTCTGCCTTCCAAGTACTGGGATTAAAGGTATGCACTACCACACCTGGCTTTCTTTTCTCTCTCTCTCTCTCTCTCTCTCTCTCTCTCTCTCTCTCTCTCTCTCTCTCTCTCTCTCTCTCTGCAAGCAGAGAGAAATAGAAGAGAGTCTGGGAGAATGGGTGCCAGGATCAGGTTCTAGTCCATCATGATGGTGAAGTCATGGCAGCAGAAGCCTGTGGCATAGCTCATTTCAATGGGGAGGAAACAGAGAGCAATAAATGCTGGTGATCAACCAACTCTCTCCTTTTTATATAATCTAGAACTCCAGCCCATGGAATGCAGCTACCCACAGTTAAGCTGAGTCTTCCCACCTCAATTAACCTAATCAAGATATTCACTCATAGGTATGTCCAGAAGCTAACCTAATCAACCTCTCATAGGGGATTCTAGGTCCTTTCAAGTTGCTAATCAAAATAAACCTTCACAGCCTAGCTGCCCATCAACTGATGAATGGATAATGAAAATGTGGTACACACACACACACATACACGCATACACACATACATATATATATATATATATATATATGAGTTTCAGCTATAAAGAAAAATGAAAATATGAAATATGCAGGAAAATGGACAGATCTGGAATATATTATAGGAAAGGAGGCAACACAGGCTCATAAAAACAAATACCACTTGCTCTCTCATATGTAGATACAAGCTTCAAATGTTTAGATTTGTGTGTGAGAGGTAGAGTCATTAGAGACCAGGAAGCTAGAGAGGGGTCATGGTGGGGAGGCTTAGTGTGAGTGGATAGCAGATATGAGTGTAGAAGAGTAGAATACTGGGGTATAAATGTATAAATTGGGATAGACAAGGATGGAGGAAAGAAAAAAGTGGGTAGGGTTAACGAAGCTAAAGATTTATGCATAAGCCATATGGAAACATATTTTTGTTAGCTAATTTAAAAATATAAATTGAGTCGGGTATGGTAGTAAATACCTTTAATCCCAGCACTCAGAAGCTTATATGGAAAGCCAAAAGACCTAACCAACACAACAATGACACAACAATAAAGAGGACTAACACTGCTCAACTTTAAGACTTATTGTTTTTACTTTTATTTTATTCATTATTTTTATTCTTTCTTTTTTTGAGACAGGGTCTCACATTATCCCCAGGTTGGCCTCAAAATATTCTTGAACTTCTGATCCTCTTGCCTCTACCTCGTGAGTGCTGGGATTGACAGGTGTATGCCACCTTGCACAGCTAAGGCTTACTTATAAGGTAAGGCAGCCAACAGTACGGTGTTGGTAACAAAACAGAAAAATAGGGCTGGGAAGAAGGCTCAGTGGCTAAAATGCTTGCATGTACAAGTATGAGGATCTGGGTTTGGATTCTCTAAACCTGTATAAAGCCAGATTTAGTAGTGTACATTTGTAATCCCAATGTTCCTAGGACAAAATGGGAGGCATGGACTGGAGAATCTCTGGACGTGCTGGATGCAGCTAGCTGTGCCAGAGATTCTGAAAGGGGAGGACCAATACATGCTTTGTCCTCTGACCTTCACATGTGCACCATAGCATGCATGTGTCCACACTCTCTCATACACACATGAAGTTTAAAACAAGAAGAAAAAGGAGCTGGAGAGATGGATCCGCTTTTTTTTATTTTCAAGCAGAGAAATACAGAGAGAATGAGAGAGAGGGATAGAGAGAGAGAGAGAACACCAGGACCACCACCTGTGGGTCTGGCATATGTGGGTCCTGGGGAATTGAACCTGGGGCCTTAGGCACTGGAGGCAAGTGCCTTAACCGCTAAGCCATCTCTCCAGCCCTGAATCCGCTTTTAAAGGCACTTGCTTGCAAATCTTGGAGACCTAGGTTTGATTCCCTAGTACCCACATAAAGCTAGATGCACAAAGTTTTAAATGTTTCTGCACTTTGCAGTGGTAAGAAGCCCTGGTATGCCCCCCACACTTTCTCTCTCTCTCTCTCTCTCTCTCTCTCTCTCTCTCTCTCTCTCTCTCTCTCTCTCTCTCTCATAAATAAATACAAAGACTTTTTTGAAAAAAGGAAACCAATCACTAGGACAGGATAAAAATAGAGAACCTAGAAATATATCCACAAAAGATAGTCAGATGATCTTTGTCCACGGAGCAGAGGCAATGGCATAAAGACACTCTTTTTAACTAATGGCCATGGCTATGTTTTAAAAAAGTGAATTTAGGGCTGAAGAGATGGCTTAGTGATTTAGGCTCTTGCCTACAATGCCTAGGGACCTTAGTTCGATTTCCCAGTGCCCACGTAAAGCTGGGTGCACAGGATGGTGCATGCATCTGGAGTTCATTTGCAGCGGCTGGAGGCCCTGGTGCACCCATTCTCTCTGTCTGTCTCTTTTCTCTCTGTCTCTGCTTACAAATAAATAAATAAGAAATATTTTTTTTAAAAAATGAATTTAGACATATTCTATTTTCAGAAAAAATTAACAAAAATGGACCATAGGCTTAAGTATAAAACAAAAAAAATTATAAAACTCCTAGAAATAACATAGGTAACCTTGGTTTGTGATGTCATTTTAGATACAAAATCAAAAGTATGATCCATGAGAGAAAAAACTGGCAAAATGGACTTCATTGTAATTAAAGACTTTTACTGGGCTGGAGAGATGGTCCAGTGGTTAAGGTGCTTGCCTGAAAAGCCTAATCACCTGGGTTCAATTCCCCAGTACCCATGTGAGGCAGGATGTACAAGGTAGTGCATGCAGCTAGAGTACATCTGCAGCAGCTGGAGGCCCTGGTGCACCCATTCTGTCAATCTCTTCTCTTCTCTCTCTCTCTCTCTCTCTCTCTCTCTCTCTCTCTCTCTCTCTCTCTCATTGCAAATAACTAAAATATTTTTTAAAAACTTTTACTATACAAAGGCCATTGTTAATAGAATGAACAAAAAGAAAAAAACAAATCTCATACTGGGAGAAATTTTATGCAAAAGATTTATCTATAAAATCTAGAAAGTACTTGTATCCAAAATATACAAGGAAGTCTTAAAGTTCAATAGCGATAAAACATAAAAACAAGTATCCAATTACTTGGGAGGCAGAGGTAGGAGGACTGCTGTGAGTTTGAGGCAACATAGTGAATTCCAGGTCAGCCTGGGCTACAGAGAAACCCTGAAAAACAAAAACAATTAAGAAAGGAGTTTAAGAGAGCTGGGTGTGGTGGCACACACCTTTAATCTCAGCACTAGGGAGGCTGAGATAGAAAGATCACTGTGAGTTCAAGGCCAGCTAGGGCTACAGAGTGAGTTCCAGGTCAGCCTGGGCTACAGTGACACCCTGCTTCAAAGCAAAACAGAACAAACAAAAGGAATGGGTATAAGAACTGAATCAAAGAAGATATTCAGATCCCAAGAAGCACGTGAAAAGATGCTTAATTTAAAATCATATGTCATTAGGGAATTGCAAGTTACAATGTGATACTACTATCTACCTACCAGAATGGTTAGAATGCCAAACACTGACAACCGCATGTTGATGAGGTTGTGGAGCAGCAAGAACTCTTGTTCACTGCTTGTGCAAATGCAAGAGGGCATAGCGGCCGAGGAAGACAGCTAGATGGGTTCTTACAAAACCAAGCATCATTCTACTATATTATCCAGCAATTTACCCAACTGTTTTGAGAATTTACGTTCACATAAAATCCTGCATGCAACTTTTTACAGCATATTAAATTGTAATTACCAAAATCTGGATGCAATCAAACTGCCTTTCAATAGATGAATGGATAAACTATGGTGCACTCACACAATGGAACATCGTTCAACAAGAACAAAAAAGTGAAAGCTATGCATGGTGGCATATACCTATAGTCCCTGCATTCTGGAGAAGGGGGTGGGGGTTTCCAGAGTTTGAGGATAGCTCAGGATACATGAGACCCTGTTTCAAAACAAACAAAAAAAATAAGAAAGGGCTGAAGAGATTGCTCAGTGGTTAAAGGCACTTGAGTGCAAAGCCTGTTGGCCAGGGTTCAATTCCCCTTTACCCATATAAAGCCAAAATGTACAAAGTGGTGTGTGCCTGGAGTTCATTTATAGCAACAAGAGGCCCTGGCATGCCCATAGTCAGTCAGTCTCTATCTCTCTGCTTCTCTCTCTCTCTCTCTCTCTCTCTCTCTCTCTCTCTAGTTTTTTAAATAAATAAAAAGAAATGAGTTATCAAGCTATGAAAAGACATGGAGAGGCTTCATTACCATCTTGTAGGATATACATATAAGAACAATGAAAAAAGACCCCTCCTGTTTTTTCACTCCCACCCAATTTTGAAAGTTTGTGATGGATACCTAAATGCAGCTCACATTCTTGCCTGAAGGTCCTGGGAATTAAGAGGTAGTTTACAAACTCAAACTGTTAATCACCTAGTAAATATGGAGTTTCTCCATGAATCTTTAGTTTTCTTCTTCCAATTATTCTCTCATCACCATCTCTTTGAAGTCTAAGTTTATAAGCTACCTCTTATCACTTTTTGATGTCCCCATCTGTACAGTAAATGAAGCTAACATCTATCCTCCTCAAGGTGCCCACCAAGCTGAGTATCCAACACATAGTAGAAACTCAAGACATTGAGGAAAGGGAGACATAGTAGCTTTCAGTACTTCTAGAGATACACAAGGCTCCTTCTCAGTGAATCCTTGCCTGGAGACAGTGCATAAGACAGCACATATCTCTAGACTCAAAGAAGTGTCATGGTTTGATCCAGGTGTCCCCCACAAATGAATGTGTTCTGAATGCTCCATCCCCAGGTGATGGCAGTTTGGGTATTGGAATCTTGTTGGAGGTGTGTTGTTGGAGGAGGGCTTATGGGGGTTATAGCCATCTTCTCCTTGCCAGTTTTTGGCACACCTTCCTGCCACTGTTTGTCACCTGCTGTGGTGGAGGTGATGTCCACCCTCTGCTCATGCCATCATTTTCCCTGTCATGATGGAGCTTCCCCTTGAGTCTGTAAGCTAAAATAAACCCATTCCTCCACACACTGTTTTTGGTTGGGTTCTTTCTGTGCAGCAACAAGAAAGCTGACTGCAACAGGCAGTAAGGGAACAGATCAGAAGGTGTTAGTTCTTAGCCACTGTCTCGAATGGATAGCAGGAGGGAATACAGAGAAAGATCACTCTCACTTTCTAAGACATTTATTCTAATACAACAGTGCCAGAAAAATCTTTAAACTATTGAGTTGGGGGCTTCCCTGACATATTTGTTACTCAAACTACTAATTATAAGGAAGAGCATGGTGCACAGGCTCCCAGTCCTTCTCTATGCAGATGAGCTCAGTTTCTCTGAACCCTTGCCCAGGTGCATTGCATTGAGATAGCATTGGCACCCAGATAGCAAGGATTAGAGAGGGGGAGCATGGTAGAAGGCTCAGGTCCCTGAAGCACTCCTTGTGTAGAAGGTTACCATTGGCTTGTGTAAGAACAGGAATGAGAAGTCTTGTACTTGTTTTGGAAGAGTTAGTAAGAAGTCTCACTTTGATAGCCCACCAGCACCCCAAAACATGTAAGTCCACTACACATCTCCTTTGTGGCAAAGACCAAGACTATCTTGAGGACTACCATCTACTCCTGGTCCTGGTGGCAGCGTCAGCACATCCTAAATGTTCAGTGTGTGCTTGTGGCAGATGAGGAGCAACCTGAAGTAAGGGGCCCCTCTTACTGTGCTGGAGTGGGTTCTTCACTGAGATAGTACTTGCATCTAGGTGGCAAGAACAAGATCAAGGGAGCAGAGCAGAAGGCTCAGGTTGCACACTCCGTATGTATAAGCACAGGTACCATCACCGGGTGAAGAGAAGCCTACATGATGGCATCCTGAGTCCATCTATCCATAGGAAGCTGATGTCTGAGGAAGTTTATTCTTCATATGCCTAATACACAGTAAGACTGGCATCTTGGACTTTATAGTTCAACACAGCACCTCCAAACCATACAAATTCAATAAACTTGTTAAAATGATGGATGGATGGATGGACCAAAAAAAATGCAAACACAGATGATCCACTGAAAGAGAAAGTGAAATAAAAAGAAGTAGTGCATAGGCTTTTTTTCTATAAATAAGGCTCAGTACTCGTTTTTAAAATATTTTAATTATTTATTTGAGAGAAAGAGTGAGAGACAGAGGCAGACAGAGAATAAAAATATGCATGCCAGGGCCTCTAGCCACTGCAGACCAATGAACTCCAGACACAAGTACCACCTTGTGCACCTGGCTTTACATAAGTACTGGGGAAATAAGACCCGGGTCCTTAGGCTTTGCAGACAAGTACCTTAACCACTGAGTAATCTCTCCAACCGCTTCTTTTTTCTTTTTAAAAATATTTTTATTTGCAAGCAAAGAGAGAGAGAGAGAGAATGAATATATATGTATATATGGGCACACCAGGGCCTTTTAGCCACTGAAAACAAACTCCAGATGCATGTACCACTTTATGCATCTGTCCTGGATCCTTAGGCTTTGTAGACAAGCACCTTAATCGCTGAACCATTTCTCCAGCCCCCTTTTTTCCTGTTTATTTTGAGGCAGGATCTCACTGTAGCCAAGGTTGACCTGTAACTCACTATGAAGCATAGGCTAGCCTTGAACTCATAGCAATTCTACCTCAGCCTCCCAAGTGCTGGGATTAAAGCTGTGCACCACAATGCCCAGCTCAGGACTTTGTAGTTTTATACAAGTCCAATGCACTGATAAGACAGTACTCATGCTGAGTGTGGTGGTGAGGCCTCTAATCCCAGCACTTAGGAGGCTGAGGTAAGAGAATCACAAGATTGAGGCCAGCCTGGGCTATATAGCAAGACTCTGTCTTAAAAAAAAAAAAAACGGGCTGGGGAGAAGGCTGAGTAGCTAAAGATGCTTCCTGCAAAGTCTGATGACCTGGGTTCAATTCACCAGTACCCACATAAAGCCAGGTGTACAAAGTGGTGCATGCACCTAGAGTTTGGAGTTTGTTTACAGTGGTAAGACACCTAGACACACACACATACTCTCTCTCCTCTCTCTCTCTCTCTCTCTGTCTCTCTCTCTCTCCTTGCAAATAAATAAATCATTAAAAAACAAATAACAAAAATAGATAGTACTCATGCTAGGGCTTCAAGAATAGGCAAGGGTGGGTAAAAACCAGAGTTGAGACACCTACACAACAGACATGCATTTCAGTGTATGTGTAACCAAGAAGTTTCCATTCCTACAGATCAACACAATGAGAAGGACTTATTCTTATCTTTCAGTTTTTCTCAAAAATATGCCTATACTTTCATATGTATACACATGCATGCACAGGGAACATGTGCATGCAAAAGAAAATGAGAAGGGCTAATTCCTAGCTCCCTGCATGTCTGTTGTCTCAGCTTAGGGAAGACCATTTATCACAAACTTCTACTGGCTATGAAGTCCTGGAAAGAAACACTGTCCCTTCCTTATTAAGGCACTGCCAAGACATGTGCATGATATGTCAAAGTGGTAAGTAAACACGTGCTAACTGAATTGCTTGGCACAAAATTAATAATGACAAGGCTGGGCTGGAAAGATGGCTCAGTGCTTAAGGCACTTGCCTAAAACTCCCCAGTACCCACATAAGTCAGATGCACAAAGTGGTGCATATATCTGGAGTTTGTCTGCAGTGGCTAGAGGCCCTGGTGCATCCATATTCTCTCTCTCTCTCTCTCTCTCTCTCTCTCTCTCTCTCTCTCTCTCTCTCTCTCATCTCCATCTCTCTCTGTTTGCAAATAAATAAATAAAATTAAATTAAAATAATAACAAGATTCCCCCTCTGTAATCCATGCACAGAGGAGGTGTTTTGAAAATTCACAGCTCCAATATGCAATGGATGTGGGATAAAGAGTAGTTTGTTTTTCAGTAAAACATGTGTGTGTGTGTGTGTGTGTTTAAAGTGTTAGTTATGTGCCAAGAAAAATTATTCTAAGGCCTTTCCCTTTCTTTTGGGATATATTGTATTATCCTTCTGTTTTCAACAAGTGTGTAGATGTAGAATAGCCTAGAGAGACTAATGACAGCATACATGAACATACCTGAGAAATGGGGTAGCTCTTTCACTTGTGACCCTCACCTGCTCTGAACCAGTGATTCTCAAATTTGAGTGACCATCAGAGTCAACTGGAAGGCTTATTAAAGACTATAAACTGCTGTGACTTGTGATTTAGTAGGTCAGGAATAAGGTCTAGGAATTTGCATTTTGACCCTGATGCTGCTGATCCAGGGACCACAGTTTTAGAACCACTAATATAAATGGGCATTCAAATTTTTAGTTTTAGTTTTAGTTTTAGTTTTTCTGAGGTAGGGTCTCACTCTAGCCCAGGCTGACCTGGAATTCACTATGTAGTCTCAGGCTGGCCTTGAACTCACAGTGATCCTCCCACCTTAGCTTCCCAAGTGCTGGGATTAAAGATGTGTGCCACCACGCCTGCCTGGCTCATAGTTATTTTCAGGTTGCAGTGAGTAAATAAGAAGTTCCCTTTGTGGCCCATTTGTCCTCAAAACCTGCTTGGATCACAAATGATCATCACAAATGATGACAAGGCTCAGCCTATAAGATTATGGAAGGGAGAGGCCAAGTTTGTTTCACTCTTTTGTGTCCCATGCCCACTGAATTTGTGGAAGGAAAGAAGGCAAGAGGGGGCAGAAGGTAGAAGGAGCATAAGGTAGGAAGGATGCAGGCAAGCAAGCAAGCAGATGGAAATGATGTATATATCTTCTGTCCTTATCCACGCAGAGCAGGCTCACCCTCTCCAAATCCTTGCCCAGGTGCATTGCATACAAATAGCACTTTCACCCAGGGACAAAGGATTAGAGGGGAGGAGCAGAATAAAAGGCACTGGTCCACTGTGTGGTTCTGTACATATTTAATTTTCCTTGTCACAGCCCAGCAAGACCTCAGGACATGCACCCAGGACTGACACCTTTCCCTAAAGTTTGTGTGTATATGCCCCCATGCACAGGTCACATGGACATACTCTCTCTTTTTTATGTGTGTGTGCATACATGTACTATATGAAATGCATGAGAAGGCCACAGGAAGACAGTGGACAATTTTCCATATTATTTCCTTGAGACAGGGTCTCTCAATGAACCGGGAGTTCATAGCATTTTTTGGTTAGGTTGAGTTTCTTGTCTCCACTCCTGTCATTGCTGTAGTTATAGACATGTGGTCATACCTGGCTTTTTATGTGGCTTCTAAGAATCAAACTCAGGTTCTTATAGTTGCACAATAAGCACTCTTACAAACTGAGCCATCTCCCCAGTCCCAAACCTTCTAACTGTGAACTGTAAATGGATTTTTCCCAGATCATACTTTAGAATTTGTGTGTGCTTGATACATGTTTGGAGGGTGGCAAATGATAGGACTATAGGCATGCACACAAATGTTGAAGGAGGGTACACTGAATGGAGACACTTTATTACTTTCCATACCTCTGTTTGATGGACTCTAAGCTTGTAGAACAGGGACTATCATTGAAGAAAACTATTTGCCCAGGTCTCATCACTCAATGGATGTTACCCATTGCACAATCTGACATACAGGAAGCTGGAAATCAAGAAATTTCATGCTCAGACAGATGTGAAAGTGGCTGTATAAGACATGATGAAGTTCATATTCTTCCACCCAAGGTCTTCCACCATCTTATCTCTAATGTGCAGTACGAAATCTGGCACCTCATGGGTCAGATATTACAAAAGAGGAGGGAGGTGGCAGAGGTGATAGACAGGTACTTGGTCCTTCTGTATGCAGACAAGGCTCAGCCTCTTGGAATTCTTGAATAGGTGTGTTGCACTGGGCTAGCACTCACACCTAGGTTCCAAAGATTGGAGAGAGGGAGCAGACAAGAAGGCTCAGGCATCTGCCATTCTTGTCTATATGTGTATAGCTAGAAGAGTCTTATTCTGTACACAATGATGGATTATACAAATAGGCAGAGAATGTGAAATTACAGAAGATTCATACTTTTATGTGTCTGTTGCTGGATGGCTGTGCTAATAAGATGTCCATACTATAACACCCATTCTCAGAGCATATAGGTAGAATTGCTGATAAAGAATTCCATTCTTTCTCAGGCATTTGCCATGGCTGTTGGTTCCTCAGCAGAACTATATTGTAAGAGCGTACTTCTACACCATACACTCTGGTTGCAGGGCACAGAGAAACCAAGCTGGAACTGAGCTAGAAGAAGCATCCTCACTGATGCTAGATCTCATAGGAGGAAGCTATTTGTGCTGCTGGGAGAAAATTATCAACAGAAGCCTTACTCAGCTCTGGTCACTGTGCTACGCTACCATCTGGCCAGGAAAGAAGTGCTCATTGACACAATAGTGGCAAATCAGTAATGGGTGTTAAATAACTGCATTCTGATTTGAGTTGAGGTTTGCTCCACAGGAAGGAATCGACTTCTGGCATTCTAAACTCTAAACTTGCCCCAAAGCCCATAGCTGAGGGCCTAGATGTAAAGCTATTACTGTCATTTTGTGAAATGGGCACACTGTCTTCCAACTGTCTTCTAAATAATTCTGTTCATACCCATAAATTAGTGTTGCCATTAGCTTTGGTCAGAGAAGCTCCTTCTCATAGCGGGAAGCAATAACTGCAGATACTCATTAACTGATCAAAGTGTTGAGAATAAGAGATTACTAAATGTCCAGACATATAAACGAGACAGCTATATAACCCCCCCCCCCAAGGCTCAGGGAACATCACAGAAGAGGGGGTAGAAAGAATGTAAGAGCCAGACGAACGTGGGAGTGAGGTGGAACACTGCCTTCAGAGCATGACATTATTGTTCCACTTTTTTCTGTTTGTTTTGTTTTGTTTTTCAAGATACGGACTCGCTCTAGCCCTGGCTGGCCTTGAACTCATAGCAATCCTCCTTCCTCTGCCTCCTGAGTGTTGGGATTAAAGGCATAAATCACTACACCTGGCTCTGTACCACTCTCGATATCACAGCAGCTGTGATTGACAGTCCAAGACCTGCACAAAATTGGGCCTCTGAACATTCTGTCAAGGGGAAAGGAACCATGAGGCTCTGGCCCTCCCTGAGGTCTTGTAGTCTTAGATGGTACTGGCAGCTAGGGGAATATCTATAGGCAATTAATGGTTGCTTGGGAATGAAGAAACATTTACTTCAGTGATATAGCCACTGGTAAGAAGCCCATGTTCCTGTAAATAATTCTTCACCCAAGATCTTATAAGTAATCCTACTGAAAATCATTGGGTCATAAAAAAAGAATAATGAAGACTGGACCCATGCCAAGTCTTGTGCAGGTAACCATACATGTGTAAGTTCATGAGTTCAGTGACCTTGTCATGTCCAGGAGCCAGGGTTCCACAGCTCTACTCATCTTCCATCTCTTACATTCTTTCTGTCCCATCTTCCACAAATCTTTCTGACCCATCTTTCCTAGGCCCATGAGGGGATGATGTGTATGTCTCATTTAGGGTTGAGCCCTCACCAGTCACTTATTTTCAGCACTGACTAGTTATGACTCTCTGCATTCACTGTCTCCCACTGCCAAAAAAAAAAAGCTTTTCTGATTGGGGCTGAGAGCAGAACTGATCTGTGCATATAAAGATATTAAGAAGGCAGTTTGATAACACAATAATTTAGCAAGACAGCAATAGTAGGTTCATCCCTAAAGCCTTCATTCTACCCATCCATGGGATTCAAGCATGGCTTTTGGTTCCAGAAATGTATTCTTTCCTATATAGCAAGCCAGAAATCTTTTCTTTAAAGTATTTTTATTTATTTTTGCAAGCAGTGAGAGATAGAAGAGAGACAGACAGAATGGGTACACCAGGGCCTCCAGCCATTGCAAATGGACTCCAGATGCATGTGCCAATTTATGGACCTGGCCTTATGTTGGTACTGGAAAATGGAGCTTAGGTTGTTAGGTTTTACAGGCCAACGCCTTAAACCACTGAGCCATCTCTCCAACCCTAGAAATCTTATCATAGAGCTTTTGGTTACCTGTGAAGCCTTTGTATCACTCTTGCACTGGAAGGGATAACTTGCCTAGTGGTTAAATATTATATAATGAGGGCTTCATCACTGGGTGATGATAGAGATGAGTTTTCTCTGCCAGAGCCTACAAAGTAACTTCCAGAACAATGAAAGCTAGCAAGCAGGAAGGAATCTTTTTTTTTTTTTTTTTTAGAATTTTTTTTCTTTTAGATTTTTTCTTTTTTTTTGGTTTTTCGAGGTAGGGTCTCACTCTAGTCCAGGCTGACCTGGAATTCACTATGTAGTCTCAGGGTGGCCTTGAACTCACAGCGATCCTCCTACCTCTGCCTCTCAAGTGCTGGGATTAAAGGCGTGCGCCACCACGCCCTGCTAGGAAGGAATCTTCCTTTTCAGCTCCAGCTTGGTTTCTCTATGTTCTGAACCCATTAAATGTGGTGTCTTACTTTTCATCCCTAGTGGGCCATCAAGAACCATGGCAATAGCTGGTATTGTTTGGGGGACTTTATGGGCTTCCCTGACCAACAACTCACTGGGAGATATCCCATGCGTGGCACTGATAATATTGTTTGATAGCCCATGGCTACTATCACTACCCTCCCTGATGAGCTAATGACAGTTAAAGGTTGCTGGGGAGGGAAGTCATTTCTCTTCCAAGACATAACTACTATAGTAAAATATGAGAAGAAGGGGTACAGGGAGATTGAGGAAGACAAAAGAGGGTTATATGGGTACATATGACCAAAAGGTAACATATAAATGTGAACTGTCAATAAACAATTTAAAAATCAAATAATATAAGCAAAATGAACCACAACTTAACCCTCTTAACTTGTGCAACAATTAATTTAAATGTATATAAATTTGGCCAAGTGTGGTGGGGCACACCTTTAATCCCAGGACTGAGGAAGCTGAAGGAGGATTGACATGAATTTAATGTCATTCTGGAGCTACAGAGTGAGTTCCAGGTCAGCTTGGGCTAGAATGAGAACCTGCCATGAAACAAACAAATAGACAAACCAAATGTATGTAACTTTATGTGTGCTCTTCCCCAACCAGCTCCATGCCAAATTCCATCACTGCATGTGAGGCTGCATGCACCCACCCACTCTGAGTGCCCCTTGCACTCATGTCCCACAACTAACCTAAAAATTAAATTAAGATGAGATAAATAAATTCAACATATAACAAGTAACGAGACTTAAGCAGTGATAAAAAAAATCCCAATTAAAAAGAAATCCCTGGTCCAATGTATTCACAGTAGAAAGAGAGGAGCAAATGGAGAGAGAATGAACCAAAACTAAGGACATATGAGTAAGTCATATGGAAACTACTACTTGGTAAACCATTATAAAATATAAGTTAAGAACAAAAACATGCGTGAAGGTTTATATTGATTGTCAACAGTATCTATAACCACTTGTGAGGGATTATATTGATTTGGTTATTTGAGGTAGGAAGACCCCTCAAAAGGGTGAGTAGCACTCTTCCATGGGTTGGGTTCTTAGACTATATTAAAGAGGAAGCTGGCTGAGCATCAGCATTCATCATTCTTGGTTTCTTCACTGTGGACTGAATGTAAACATCTGCTTCAAGTACCTGCCTGATGGACTATAACCTCAAACTGGAAATTGAAATAAACCCTTCATTCATTAAATTTTTTAAATATTTGATTTATTTGCATGGAGAGAGGGAAAGAGAGAGAAAATGGGCATGGCAGAGCCTTAATTGCTGAGCCATCTCTCCAGCCCCCTTCCTTCCTTCCTTAAATTGATTTTTAATCATTATTTTGTCCAGCAACTAGAAAGTAACTAGTATTTAAAAGATCCCATGGGCTGGATCTTGCCTCCAGTGCCTAAGACCCCGGGTTCAATTCCCCAGATCCCACATAAGCCAGACCCACAAGGTGTGGCCCTGGTGTTCTCTCTCTCTCTCTCTCTCTCTCTCTCTCTCTCTCTC
>PVHP010036226.1:0-18030 GCA_004024765.1 Zapus hudsonius | reverse complement strand
GTGCAAGGGTCTTTTGACGCTGCAAAAGAACTACAGATGCATGCACCACTTTGTGTTTGGCTTTAAATGAGTGCTAGGCAATTGAACTTGGGCTGACAAGCACCTTTAACCATTAAACCACCTCTCAGCCCAGAAGCTCTTACTCGGATGCTTTTATTTTTTTATTTGAGGTGGGGTCTTGCTTGAGCCCAAGCTGACCTAGAATTCACTATGTAGTCTCAGGGTGGCCTCGAACTCACAGCAATTTTCCTACCTCTGCCTTCTGAGTGCTGGGATTAAAGATGTGTGCCACCACACCATCCAGATGCATTTTTAACTTTGAACTTAAAAACTCCCTCAAGGCCACGCCTGTGCTTTACGTCTGGAGTTGAACAGTCTGAAGGGGCCTTGTGAATTGGCCATGGTTCCTAGGCCTTTCTGACTTGGCATTCATGCCAGTTTATCGAAGTCAGTTGTTACTCCAGGAAAGGAAACTGAGGTCCAGAGAGGAGAACATTCTACATGGAGCCAGAGAGGAAGGGAGGGTGATGCCTAGGAGATGGACATTTCTCAGCATGTCTCCCTTTGTCCTGTTGTCACTGGGTGAAAAGGCAAGAAAGCCAGAAGGACCTACTGACGTGGGCATCCCTCTCGGAGGACTGCCAGCCAGGGTGGAGCTGGTCTCAGGGGACTCTAGACTTCTGGGAAGTCATTGGGAGTTTGGCCAGTCCCATGTGCCGGCAGTGGGGCTGCCGAGGAGAGGGCCAAAGGTGTCACCCATCATTGCCTCCTTGCCCTGCCCAGGGAGTCTCTGGGTGGGGGCTTCTAATCTGACCTTCTAGGGCACTGACACACAGAGGGGTTGTTCTCTGGGGACCTTTTCCCAGGACTTGATGGACCAAACAGCCAGCGAACAGGCCCTGAGCATAAGAACCTAGCTGCTGCCTCTGGGAGCACTCCCTAGGACTGTCCTTATCTCCTCTCCTGGCCTCTCATCCTGAATTTACCACCATGATCATTTGGCCTGTTCAGCCCAATGGTGAAAAAAATGGAGGATACGAGAGGGACAACAACTTGGTCAAGGCTACACAGTTGGTGAAAGACATAACCAAGATACTTGATTTTTTTTTTGAGGGAGGGTCTCATTCTAGACCCAGACTGACCTGAAACTCACTCTGTAGCCCAGGCTGGCCTCCAACTCATGGTGATGCTCCTACCTCAGCCTCTGTAGTGCTGGAATTAAACCTGTTTTTTTTTAAATTAAAATTTTAAACATTTTATTTATTTATCGTGTGTGTGTATGTGTGTATGCATGCCACAGCATGCATGTGGAAGTCAGAGGACAACCTTGAAGTGTCTGTGCTCCACCAAAGTCTCTTGCTGCCACAGCTATATGCTTCAGATTACATCCAGTTTTATGTGGGTGCTGGGGAATTGAGCTTGGGTTATCAGGCTTTGCAAGCAAGCACCTTTAGATGCTGAGTCCTCTCTCCAGCCCCACTGTTTTGCTCACTGCTGAACCTGTTCGGGTGTGATAAAGTTATACCTTCTCATCTAACCAGGGCCAGTGGTTGCCTTCTTCTTGGAATCAACTTAGCTAAGAGGTGGGTTTGGAGTGGACTGAAAGCATAGAAATCACCTGAGGAAACCAAGTGGCTGGACATAAACGTCAATATATGGCTGACAAATGATAATTTTTAATATAAATATTGTAGGGTCTCAAGAAACTGAAAAAGGGATGAGAAGTCTTAGGCATAGCTGTGTTCTCTTTTCTTCCTGTTTTAGGAGCTCAGGCATTGGATACAGATCTGGCTTACAGGGACTTTGGGGGTCTAGAGGGGTCTTAACCCTCCCTGTTATTGGCCTCTTTACCTGTGGCCTGGTTCTTTTTAGTCAAAGCGCAACTCTGAGTCCTTGGAATGGCCTCGTCTCAGCCACCTGCTCCCCACTGGCCTTAGGAGCCTGCCAGGCAGCCTGCTTGCCTCCTACCCTTACCCTAGCTGGCCCCAAGGTAGGGCCACTGGCCATAGCCTTGAGTGGAGGAAAGTGCGTGGGGCCAGGAGGCAGGAAGCTGGGGTCTGCCCTGAGACTGGCTACAACTAGCTTTGTGTCTCAGCCAGTTCCTCGCTGGGCCTTAGCCCCTCATCTTAGTGAGAGGGAGACTGGGCGAGGAAGGAGGTTCCACTTTCCCCCTCACTACTCTGGATGCCTTGTGTTGCTGCTGTCTCTGTTTATGCACCCACTCATAGGGTGAAAATTTTGAAAGATTTATGGAATAATGGTGTTTTGATACAGTGTATTTACTACATAGAGTAGTCACTGAGTAAATGCTTATTAAAACCATAATTAATTTATTTCCACATCCGAAGCAATTAACATACCTGCCAATCAGAACTTTGGGTTAGCATGGGATAATTGACTCTGTGATTGAATCAATTTATCCTCTTATGTTTGAAGTGTTGAAGATAGGCAGGGAATCTGCAGTTTAGTGGAGCAGAGAGAACATGAGCTCTGGAGGCAATTAGACTTTAACTTTGGCCAGGCTGCTTAACCCTCTGTGCCTCTGTTTCCTTGTCTGTAAAATGGGCATAATGAGGCACCTCATAGACTTGCTGTGGGATTTGGTGAACTAGCAAATTTAAAATGTTTAGTGGATTGAGATCATTAAATACTGTGACTATGAAAGTTTTGGAATGATAAAGTGGTCTTTGAGGTTCATTTCAGTTCTAGAACGTTGGCCAGCAAAGCTGGGGGAATTGATCAAGATTCTCATGTCTGACTATGGAGCATTTTTCTCACAGTGCTGTTGTTGGACAAGGGTCTGGCATGAACATAGTTTGAGGACACTCCTCAGAATCATCAGAAATCTATTAGGTCCTTCGTCCAAGTCTTTCTCTGACTCTGAGTCTCTGGTCTCCTTCACTGGGTGGATTAGAATCACAGCCTTTGGCAGTGCCCAGCTGTACCCTGTCTCTGGCAGTTCTACTTATCTAGAGTAAATATGGCCCTGGCTGGGCTAATGTTTGTCTCGAGGGAAGATGGATGAGGTGACCTGTGGCCTGAGACATCCAAAGGCTGTGCACCCTGGGCTGAAGCTAGAAATGGGGGAGGGGATGATCTGGGAGTGCTGAGTTGGACTTGATGGGACAACCAGCGGGGAGCATGGGCTCTGGGGAGGGGTGGATCCAGGTGGAATGGGGGAAGGACAGAGGAAGGCCAAGAGGCACCTGAGAAAGGACCCTCAAGGGCTGAGCAGGCCTCCTCGGGAGCTGGAGCCAGGACAAGGTATAACGGTGGAGCTGGGGATTAGAATTTAGGTAATATCCAGGAAACTCCAATGCACCTCAGAACTTAAGGAGTACCGAAATTCTTGTCTATAAAGTTAAAGAATTAAAATTATAGACCACCAGAGGAGAAGGTATAGTGGAAGACTTTATTTGAAAGAGAATGGGAAGTTACACAGTTCTCCAGCCACCAGTGTGGAGAGAACACGTGGGAGAGGGTTTAATAAAATTTATGCTGTTTCGCCAAATAAGCAAAAGAAGAAAAGATAACAGAGGGTTTCCCTCACGAGGAAAAAGGTTCATGTGGGAAAACTCTGGAGCCTTCCCTCACCCCAGTCATCTCCTAAGACCTGGAGATTCAGAAGTCTTTCTCCTAAAACACCATGTGTAAGAATAAGAGGCTGGACTTTGTTTCAGTGACTTTTTAAGACCTCCACCTGGTAAGTCAGAGAGACAGCTGGTTGGTCCAACCCTGACCAATCAGTTTTAGCATCTGGGTTTTAGCTCTAGCTAGAAACACCTCCCACTCAGGGGGAAAGGGTCTATGGAACTTGCCTGAAGGAGTTAACTGTCAAAATGGGACCAGAATTGGTGTGTTGAAGCAGATGAGGTGGAAGTCTGCTGCAGCAGTGGCTCTTAGGGTGGAGGGAGGGGCTGCTCCCCGATGGCTATAAGAGAAGAACACAGATGCTCCCTGTCTCCCAGAGATCAGCTCAAACACGCCCTGTCCAAGAACCTCCAGGCCCCTCCCTTTCTCTCTCTCTCTCCAGAGGCGTCCTGCAGGGCTCTCAACCTTTGGAGGGTGGTGGCCAGAGTAGGCGTCTTGCACATTTTGGGGGCAGGGCAGCAGCTCGGTAACTTCTGTTCTACCTGGAGGACCAAGGGTATTCCATCCAGAGGGTGTTCCACAGTCAGTCTGTGGTGAGGCTGGACAACACCCTAGCTGGGAGGGGAGGGGGGCCACGGCAGGAGTGCTTTTGGTGACTCGGAGCTCCTGCCTTTGTTTTGACCCTCTTGGCCCCTTCAAAACGACTTCAACTCCAGGCCCAGAAGGAATCCCACTGCTGCAGGCCTGGCTGAGCCCAGATCTAGCACTGTGAAGCCATAAGGGCCCTGGGGAGCTGGTGGGGGTGGGGACCAGTGTGCAGAACTGGGTCTGGAGTTTGTCACCTCTAGTCCAGAGCTCCTGGAGGGACAGTTACGCTGTACAGCATCTCTTCCCAAGGCTGCTTCCCACCACCTCGGTAATGCATCTCCTCTTTCAGCTGCTCCCCAACTCCACAACAGGTCTCTTGCTGGTCTTTCCTGCTACATGACTTTCCCTTCTCTCCTTAGCTGTCTCCCACCCACAGCTGCTCCTGTTACGGACCGAGAACCTATGGCGCAGGGAAGCTCTGGCATTCCATCCCCCACTCTGTCAGGCCTATGTGGAATGGGAGAGCTGAGAGGGAGGGTGCTGGTGTCATGGAAAATCCCTGCCGCAGCCAAGGTCGGTGTTTGCAGACACAGCCTGGCCTTCAGCCAGGCCTGCCTTAGGGCCCAGCTCCCTGGGGCCATCCCAGAGGCTGGCTTTGTGCAGGGGCCTCATAGGCACTTGAAGACTGCTTGGGGTGCTATGAGCAGGAGTCTCGGAAGGAATCCCTGCTACATTGTGAGATACTGCGTGGTTCAACTTAACCATTTTACAGAGAGGTAAACTAAGGACAGGGAGAGGCATCCCTAAACCACAAGTCACTGATGGAGACAGGGCTAGAATGCTCTTTCCTATCCTCTAACTATTTAGTACTAAAGAGGGGGAGCATCTTAGTCTCTTCTGCCAGACCAAGGAATAGTAGAGAACAGAGTAGAATCATCCATTAACTCAAGGCTAGCTTTCAACTAGCTACACTCAAGGTTGCCAACATGTCCAGGAAAGGTAGATCAGATGATTAATCCGAGGTCCCAGCCATAAAAGCATTTTTTTCATGTGAGAGTAAATCACATGAAACCCTTCAGCTGGAATATTTTTGGAAGTTTCAATGTTTCATCTAAAGCAGAGGTTGGGGCTGGGGAGATGGCTCAGCTGTTAAAGGCACTTGCTTGCAAAGCCTGTGCCTGGGTTCAGTTCCCCAGCCAGCCACATAAAGCCAGACGGGCATTTGTTTGCAGCAGAAAGAGATGCTGGTGCGAGCATGTGTGTGCACTTACACTCACACACGTGCAAATAAATAAAAAATTTAGCCAGGCGTGGTGGCACATGCCTTTGATCCTAGCACTCGGGAGGCTGAGGTAGGAGGATCAAGGCCAGCTTGGACTAGAGTGAGACCCTGCTTCATAAAAGTTAAAGCATAAAAAGCACAGGTTATTGCAGCATACGTTACTGAAAGGTATCGCAGAGGTGGTCCTTTTCAGGAGAGATGAAGGTGGGGGCAGAGGAGGGTTAGAGATGGACAACTTTGGCAGGGGCATCAGGGAGGGCTTTGAGAAGGAGGTGGCCTTTTCCCTGAGTTCTGAAGGATGAAGGGAAGATGCAGGGTTCTCACAGGAGTTGCTGAAGCAAGGATACAATGCTAGAAGGATATATATTAGGGACAGAAAAAATAGACCTGTGGTGGCATTGTCACAGTGGGGTTGAGTAGAGACCAGTGGACTCTCAGAAAATCAGCTTCATCTATGCAACAAGAACCTTAGAAATTTGTCCACCCGGTCCCTGCAGGGCCACTTCTAGGAATCTCTGCTGGGAAAATAACCAGAGATTGGAGCAAAGATTTATGAACAAGGATGTTTATAGCAGCATTTTATTGTGAAAAATTGTAAACAGTCCACATATTCACCAATAGGGTTTGGTTAAACATATTAAGGTATATTTATGGGGTACTGTGCAGCCATTAAAGTGCTATTCTTGAGGAGTCTCTTAATTACCTAGAAAACCACTGTATTATAATGAAAATGGTATGTACAATTCCTGTATGGTGAAATCCCATTCTAAATGTCTTAAGTATAAAAAATGTATATGCACACAGAAAAGGCTAGAACTATAACAGAAAGCTCACAGAGTTTATCCCTGAATAATGAGCTTAGGAATGATTTTAATTTTATTTCTACATATTTTTAGGTGTTCTACAAAAGTCCATTATTTTATTTATTTATTTAGTACTGGAAGTTGAGACTAGGGCCTCACAAATGCGAGGCAAGTGCTCTATCATTAAACTATACTGCCAGTTACTCCTTTAATGAGTAGAAAAGGATGAATTATTACTATTATAGACAGGTTTACCACATTGCTCAGGCTAACCTGGAGCTCTTGGATTTAAGTGATTCTCCGGCCTCAGCTTCCTGAGTCCTGGGATTATGGACATGCACCACTATGCCCAGTGAAAATTAAGAAAATTATAAATTTAACAACAAAGTCTGCTCAGTGTTCATGGAGCAGGAAGCTCAGTTGAAAATGAGGGTTGCAGATGTAGATAAGAGCTAAAATTTAAGATTAGAAGGGTAGATTCAGAAATAAGAATTTTAACTAGAAGGCAGTGGGGAGCCATGGCAGTTCCAGAGGAGGGGAGGGACATGTAAATTTCCTGGTTGGGGTGGTCACTATGGGAAACTTGGGACAGAATGATTCATTAGAGGTCCTCAGCATGGGCCTGAGCAGAGAATTCCAGAATTTAAGAGGGGAGGGGGAAGAGTGAAAGAAGAGGAAAGAGGGGAGAAAAGGGAAGAGGAGGGCAGGGAAAGAGAGGAGACAGAGTGGACACACAGTGAAAGGAATGCCATTTCATTTGTGGGCTAAACAGTAAGCTCCCTGAGGGCAGGGAATTTTGTCTTTTTTTTGTGCATGATGTGTTCCACAGCTGGAAAGGAGCTTGGAACAGAGATGACACCGAATAAATCTCTGTAGGACAGTGAGATTAGGACAGGGTATAGGGCCTAAGCCAAACCCTAACTCAGGGGACCTTGGCAGGGCACTAGCCTTGAGCCTGTAGGGTCTGTCCTAGCCCACTCACTATACCAGGTGCCAATGGTACACATTAGTGGCTTGTCTGGGTCTTTATGGCCAGATGGACAGGGCATCTGTGAGCTCAGAACTTCTGGTAGCTCAGACTTCTTGTGGGATTTTTAATCAAATGAGTTCACTAGAGATTGTCTGACATTCAGGAGGCAATTCCGTAGCCCAGTTTTTAATGTAGTTTTGGCCCTTCCTGCAGATGGCTGGAGGTGCCAGTGTCCACCATGCTGCATTGAGTATTGCATCTCATTTGGCATTTGGCTGCCCAAACTCATACACATTTAAGCTTCCCTGCTTTCCTCAGTTTTCTCTCAGAGGAGAAGCAGACATGTCTTTGTCACACTCCCCAAAGGGGATAAATTGCTTCATCCTGTTGGGTCTTGGTGTGTGTGTGTGGGTGCCCCCTGACTAATATAGAGCCTGGGTGCTAGAACTCACACTCTAGGGACAGTGTTATGGGTGGAGAGGGCCCAGAGGGGTGAAGGTACATCGGAGTTGAGGAACAGCCAACTAGGAGTCAAGAGGCTTGGTGTCCAGCCAAGCTTGGTCATGGCCTTACTACAGAACAGAGGGCAGCAAACTTTTAAAATAAAAGGCAGGATAGTATATGTTTAAGCTTCCTGTGGGCGGCGCTTGAAACTGCTAAACTCTGCTACTGAATCAGAGAAGCAGCGCATGTAAGTGAATGAGCATGGCTGTGTTCCAGTAACGTTCTATTGACAAAGCCAGACGGTGGGTCACCGTCAGACATGGTCCCTTGTTGGCTGAGCCTGCTCCAGGGCCTTGGTGAAGACATGTCAGCTCCCTTATCTTTTTTCTCTATCACATGAGATGCTAGATAGAAAGGCCCACAAGGTATCCTCTCTGGAATGTTGTGTTTAAGCATTTAATAAGTTCCTATTTCTTCTTGATCGGCCCACGCACAGGCCCAAGGAGCAGGTTGGGTTTTGAGCCGGTCAAGTTCAAAGCTGCCTAGAAAGCTGGTACCCATAACTCTTGAGAGAGCTTGGTTCTTTTTCCTTGCCTTTCTTCCCTCTCTCCCTCCTCTTGACATTCTCTTCCCTGCCCTCCCCTTCCTTCCTTCCTTCCTTCCATCTGCCTGTCCTTCCCTTCCTCATTCCTTTCTTCCCAAGTTGCACAGGTTGGCCTTCAATTCTTGGTCTCAAGTGATCCTTGTGCCTTGGATTCCCAAGTGCTTAGGAATACAGGTGTGTATCAGGGAGGACCCATTTCTACATTCTGGACTCTCATGTTCTTTTTCTGAAATGATGGGATTCCATTCCTTCTTCAAAGACTACCTGAAAAATTACTTCTCCAGGGAGTCTTTCCTGATTTTGCGTATCTTGACAAATCAGTGTCCTTTGTCCATTCAACCAGCAGACATTTTTGAGCCCCTAACATGTACTGTTATTCGTATTATGTTCTATAATAAGAATTCCTTCTATTTATTTGTGTAGGGCTTGGTCACTAGCAAAATAATTTCTATACATTCTATTGTTTTAACTCGCACAGCAGCCCTACAGAGAAAGTATTATCCCATTTTACAGATGTGGCAACTGAAGCCCAGAGATACAAAGTTTTGGCATAGGCTATAAATGCTAGAAGCAAAGTTGAAATTCAAGGGCAGTTCTTTTTCACTGTACTTGGCCATCTTAGGACTCTTCATTGGGTTAAAAGACAGAATACACGGGTTGGGTTCCTGCCTCTCCTTGAATGCCTCTTCGAGGACATCAGCAGGCCACGGTAGATGTTCTTGAGGTCCTAATTTAGCATTCTAGGGCTATAGAATTTCAGAGGAGCTACAATTTCTACCACCAAACCATAGAGAGAGTAGTAGTCTCACTGTGAAGGATGAGACTCATTGGGACCCTGGGTGTCCAAAGCCATGACTGGACCTCTGGCTTCATATCAGACCATTAGTTAGCATTGATCAGATATGGAGGGTGAGGGCCCTTAGGCTGGTCTGCACAGCACAGCTCTGAGTGGCAACACTCCTCCATCTGAAGCACAGAAGATGCTGGACCTCTAATCCTGGCCTTGTGGAGTCTGGGAAGAGGCAACCAGTAAAATAAGCTGGAGCATTTAGAAGCTTTGTGGGTCCTAGGTTCTCCTACTGCCGCTGAGCTCCAGAGGGCCTTCCTTCTAGTCCTGCAGCCTGTCTCTAGGGGCCTTGAGTCTCTTTTTCTTTCAGATTTTCTATTTAAAAAATATTTTGGGCTGGAGAGATGGTTCAACAGTTAAAGCACTTGCCTGAAAAGCCCAACAACCCCTCTGGTTCTCAGTATGCATCTAGAGTTTGTTTGTTGTGGCTGGGGGCCCTGGTGCACCCACTCTCTGTCTCTCTTCTCTCTCTCTTTCTGCTTGCAAATAAAAATATTTTAAAAATAAAAATTATCTATTTCAAGTATGGAGAAAGAGAGAGAAATGAGAGAGAGAGAGAGAGAGAGAGAGAGAGAGAGAGAGAGAGAGAGAGAGAGAGAGAGAGAAACACAAGTTTACCAGGGCTTCCTGCCAGTGTAAATGAACTCCAGGCATACATACAAGCCACTTTGTGCATCTGGCTTAATGTGGTTCCTGGGGAATCAAACCCCATTCATCAGGCTTTGAAATCAAGGTGCCTTTGGCTGCTAAGCCATCTCTCCAGCCCTCAGACTTTCTTTTTGGTATGTGAGTGTGTAGTACATAAAAGTGTATTCAAGAGGGGCATTGGGGAACTGGGGATAACAACTCATTGTTTGCCCATTAAGTAATGTAACTCATTATGGACAATAAAAAATAAAAGTGTATTCACATGTATGTGAAGATGCGCGCTCCCACCCTCACACTGGATGTCTTCCTCTGTCCCTCTTTCCCTTTATTTCCTGAAGCTCATACCATTCTTTCGGTTAGATTACCTGACTAGTGATTACCAGCCTCCTGTTTCCGTTCCTGCTCAGCTGGGGTTACAGGCATATATAACTATGCTGGCTTTTCACTGGGGGCTGGGGATCAAATTCAGGTCCTTATGCTTGTACAACAAGCATTCTTACCTGCTGAGCCATCTCTCCAGGCTGTCTCCCCTTCTTTTGCTCCTTTACCTCCAACTGCTTCATGGTTGGCTCTCATTTTGGCTTCTCTGATGTTCCCAAGGATGGGTGGTAACTGCACTTCTCAGTAGCTCAGTGGTAGTAAAAGCAGTAAGAATAAAGCCCACATTTACTGAGCAGTTAGTTATATGCCAGGCACTGTGTTAAGTGCTTTGCACATATTATTTTATCTTCTCAGAAATCTGATGAGATAGGAATGAATTCCTTACAGATCAGGTGCAGAACATTTCCATAATTGCACACCTACACAGCTAGTGAATGGCTGGAGTTGAGGGACATCTTGGTCCCAGCTGATATTAGTGGAATAGAGGTTAAGTTCTAGAAAGCAGGGGACCAGGGTTTCCTGGGAAGGTGACCGAGCTGAGGGGCTGGGTGATTTGTCAAGGCCACCCAAGTGAAAGACACCTTCCTAGGACAAATCCTGTTCTCTGACTTCTCATCTCAGTGACCTCAGGGCTCAAGGATCAGGGTCTGTGGCCCATCTGAGTGAGACCTCCATGAACTCTCTTCTTAAGGGACTCTGAACAAATGTCAATGAGAGTTGGGCAGAGAGGCAAGTGCTGCCCCAGCAATAGTTCTTTCTTCTCCCCTCCAGCATTTCCTTAACTGTAACCGGCCTGGGTCTCCACTGAGGACCCCGTCACTAACTTGAGCCAGATGGTAGAAAGCGACAGTTGTCAGAGAGTTCATGGCCAGCGCAGGAAGGAGACACTAGCCACAGGGAGAGAAAGTTGGGGCACCTAGGGAGGCTGAACAGGAAGTCAGTATCTTTGGAGACTGTTAAGACTTGGCTGGTCTCAAGAATATCAGCTGGAAAATCAGGGAGACAGGCATGGCTTCATTCCCTCTTAGCTTGCCTTATTTAATTAATTGAGCCAACATTTCTTAAGCACCATGACCATGCCAGGCACTAGGTTAAGTGCTGAAGGAGGAGGCAAAAACAAGAGGGCTGGACTGGAAGCAGAGACCAGCTAGCAGGTGGGTAGGAGAGCAAAAACAGAGAGCTTCCCTAGGTAAAATTGAGTAAGATTAGGGTTCAGTCTTGGGTTTTGGCCTTCCAGGTGCAGGCACCTTGAGGTGTCTGACCACCCAAGCTGCCTCTAGGTCATGAACCTTGTCAATGGAATGTGAGTAGCTTGTTCAGCAGACCCTTATCCCAGCAGTGTAAGCCCCTCAGGTCAGAACTTGTCTGAGACTCTTATGTCTGTATAAACAGGGGCTCAAATCACGTTAAGTTAGATGATGCTGTCCTGACCCAAACCCTTCTTTCCTGAGATCTGTCCCAGTTCCCTGACTCAAAGGGCCCCACATCTTGGATAGTCAGTCCTTTCTGTCCTGGCAGTAGCTCCTGGAGGTTCTCTATGGAAGCTCTGGGAGGTTTTGATATGGCCCTGAGGTCAACAGATCTGGAGGTGAGGATAAGGAGGTGGAAGTGAAGGACCAGGAATAGAGGAGGTCATCTGTCGGGGATGTGAATGGAATGTCTGCCCCTTTCTACTCTTTGGAATAGTTCTTCCTGTAATGACCTCAGTTTAGGGAGAGCCTAGATAGCCACACCCTGTCATTCTGGCCTCGGCCATAGCGGATTAGACCAGTGTGGGACACCTGATCTGAGATAACATGAGTTACCAGTGTTAGCTAATATTTAGTCTCACACTTTCTCAGGAACCAAGCTGATGGGCTGGGTTGACTTTGATGATTGAGTTGCAGGGTTACAAAGAGTTTCATCATAGTCACGACCAGGGCCACATGCGAGTTAGAGTTATGGGGAAGAAAAGCTGGAAAAGTAGAGATAGGAGCATCTCACCCCACAACTGGTGGGAAGGGTCCGGCTCTGGCTACTGGCCTTTGATCCTAGCTGTACTGTACTGCTTCTTTGCAGAAGTCCTTTGACTTGCTCTGCTCCAAAGGGGCACTGGCTGTGTCCCAGCCTCTCCAGATAGAGGACTGTGATGGTTAGGTTTGTTGTCAACTTGATCTTTTTAATTATCTTGGGTGGGTCTCTGAGGATGTTTACAGGAAGGCAGCCTCTCAGTAGGGGGCAGGATGTAAAGAAACTCAGAGAAGCTAGAAATTAACATCCCTTCCTGTGTGGGCAGTGCTGGAAGGAAATTCCAGAGACTCAAGAAGCCTTTAAGTCTGGGATAGGGTTGCAAGACCTTGCCCTAAAGCTATATAAGGGGGAGGGAGATTTCTCCCCCTTAACCTGCTGCCTGTTTGCTATTGTGTGTGTGGTGTTGGTGATGGGTTTCTCTCTCTGCTTGTACCTGTGAAAGGGGGCCAGCCTCTTTCACTATTATGGAACTTCACCTGGATCTGTAACTTCAATAAATTATTTCCTCTTATAACTGTGCTTGGTTTGGAGATTCATCCCAGTGGCATGTAGCTGATTACAACAAGGACCCAGCCCTATACACAGGGTCCCAGAATGTCCTTCAAGGTAAGCGGCACAGCAGAAGGGCCTGGTGGGAGACACATGAGCACAGCACTCTACAGTCAGGAACATTCTTATTGCAGCTGTACAGTAGCCCTGTGCAGCCCTCTGGCAGGGACCGTGTCCACTTGACAGCTTTGAACATGAATACTGGAGAGGTTAGCCTCTTGTCTTCAGGCGCAGCTTCAGAACTGGACTCAAGTCCCCTGCTCTAGGCCTGCTGCTTCTCTTACTGCCCACACTGCTCTCTGGTCCCATCTTACCAGGTAAGCAAGTGACCTTGGGGTTGGAAAAGCAATGTGTAAGCACATAGTACAAGGCCTGGCACATGTGTGTGTTTGGGGGGGGGTTGTTAAGAAGTAGAAGCTATTACTAGTATATCTATACATTTTTTTCTAGCGTATCTCTGAGCTGTCACTCACTACTCAGAAGCCTTCATTCTTTCAGTCACACAATAGTTGGGACTTCCAGGTCTAGCATGCAGGCTGTTCATCCAAGCACCAACCCACTCCTACCTGGCTTGCAACTTCCTGAATCTCCTAACATTCTTAGCCTGGTTGTTCTTTGCAGTTGTCAGCTTTTTTGAGGGTTTGCTCATGGTGTAGCTATAGCTTGGAGTTCCCTCTAACATCTTCTCTGCCCTTCCAGGCCTGCTTCAGGGTCACCTCCTCTGGAACACCTTTTCCTATTTATAGCTGAGAAATGGGCACCTTCTACCCTCACTGCTCTCTGCCAGGCATTGGGGTGTGGGTGGAGGTAGGTCCCTCTCCTGTTGGCCCACTATGTCCAGAGTCTTTGCTGTAAACCTAGCAGATATATGAGGCCAATTTTGATGGATGTCCTGGGTGTGGGGAGAGGCCTTGGGGCAGCCCGTCTCTATCACCTGCTCCCCACTCTCCTTCCTGGTCATGGCTAGTGTCCCAGACAACACTGCCTGGCAGGAAATTTGGAAGCAGATGCCAGGAGCTGTGAAGGGAGGCTTTTCTTAGGCTCATCACCCTCCCCAGGGCTCAGGAGCTCAGATGGTGGAGGCTGGCATTGTGCCTGGGAGAAGAGGGACTCCAGGCAACAGGGACTTTGGCCTGAAGGTAGCTGTGGAACCTTCTCTCCTTGGAGTCAGTCTGCAGTTTTGGGGTCCTCACTCTCAATATTTACCTTTGCATCTAACACACATGTGTGCATGCACACACACATACTCCCTCAAATACACATACTCCAACACCCTGTTTGTCCCTACCGGCTTCTGGGCATGACTCTGTCCACCATTCAGAGCAGAGTGAAAGAACCACTTGGCTGCATTGAAGCAGAAAGAGCGCACTGCAATAAGGGAGAGAGTCCCTCCCCAGGCCTGTCTCTGAGCCTCCCATTCTCTCAACTTGCAGGCTGTGAAGGACCAGGGCCTTCCTCTGCTCAGTCCCCCTCCTCCAGTCAAGGGGACACAAATCCTTCTCAGAGGCTTGACTCTCCATGGAAACACTCCACTCTGCCCTATGCCTGTTGAAAATGCTCCTGTGAAGAATGAAATGACTTCAGCCCTTCTCAGCCCATGCTCAGGGACACTGCTTTTCACACAGGGCCTGGAGACCAACACCCATCCCCAGCCTGACTCACCCAGGCAGGCCACTCTCTGACCCCTGGTTTCCCAGTCTTCCCAGTGGTCTCTGCCTGCCACCTGCCTTTGTGGCTCTCCATCTCCACCACTCTTCACAGCCTAGAACAGACAAGAGGCGGGGCCTAGCAGCATCTTCCTGGTTCCCATGGTCTGCATAGGCTGCCTCGTTCTACACTGGTATCCTGAGCTTGCTTTTTATGGTGCCAAGAGCTCTAAGCTGAGCAGCCTCTCCAGGACCTAGGCAATCTCCCCTGGGACCCAGCCCTCCCCAGCTGCTGCATATCGTGCTGTCTGCCTCTTTCCTTCCCCCCCCCAGGGTGGAATCCGGGCAAGCCGACGTTCTCTGCACTTGACTTTATTCAAATGATTAAATGTCTCTGTCCCAGTTCCTCCTCCCCAATTCAAAACAATACTCGCTAACGTTTATACAGTGCTTACTATGTGCCAGGCACTGCTCTGAGCAAGCTGATATATGTACCTCGTTTAATCCCTCAAACAGCCTATTCAGTAGGGACTATTAATATCCCCATTTAAAGATGTAGGAACTGAGCCACAGAGAGGTCCAGTACTTGCTCAAGGTCACACAGCAAGCACATGGCAGAGTTAGACTCTCCTTTGTACTATCTCTGACTGCCAGTGGGAAACGAGAAGGAAGATATTGGGACAGGTGGGGGGGAGGGATGACTGGATAACACTCATCCACTGAGAAAGAAAGAACTGGGAGGGCTCCAATGGGAGAGTAGGGGGCAGTCTATTTGTGTGGGAGTTAATCACGATATTCCCTTATGCCTGGGTGTCATGTTCATTTGTGGCTCACTCTTTGAGTGTTTTGACAGCGAGTGAGACAAGTGTCACTATCACTCCTCCCACTGAGAAAGGAGGAGGCTGAGCTCTGATAGTGAGGTGCCTCTGTCAAGGTGACACGATGGGTGAAGTGGGAACGTCCTAAGGTCTCTTGCCACCACCTGTCTGTTGTCCTAGACTGGAACTCAAGTTGTAGTAACAGGAACTTTCCTGAAGTGGGAAGGGCAGGTAACTGGCTCTCAGTGAGGGACCCTGGGGGAAGGGTCCCATCTTGCCTTGCTCCATTCCTGGTCAAAATTGGCACAGGCACCTGGGAAGGGCAGCTGGCCAGCCACGTGCCAATGTTACTTTAAAAATAAACTATGGAAGAACAAGGCTTAAAAATAACCCTGGGGATGTGTGAAGAGCTAATTACTACTGCAGCCCCCTGTCAGGGCCGTGGGGAGTACACTGCGTGTTTGGGTGTTAAGTCCCTCTGCTCATCTCTTCCAGTTGGTGAGGCAGGAGGGCCTGGGCCTGCCAGAGTAGCTGGGGATAGACAGGGCCACGGAGTTCCAAGGTCAGAGTAGAGCCATCACAGAGATCAGATGAGGTGAAATGGTAGGAAATGTGGCCCAGGCCTAGAAGTTAAGGTTAGGCCTGAGGAGAATCCAGGGCCCTAGCTCTGACCACTTCACATTCTCTCCACTTCACATTGTCTTTGGGTGACACCTATAACTTCCGCTGGAACCACCCTGGCTTCAAAAGGAGCTTTAAGTTTCTGGGCCACTCCCTTCTACGAGGTGGGCATTATAGTGGCAGTCATATGACTGGCTTTACCAGTAACTGAGGACACATAACCACCATCGGTCATCTACCTCATTCTCTCGAGAGGGCCTTTTCAGCCCTTCTTGTTCAGCCAGGGAAAAGTGCAGGGCCCTTCTGATTATTTATACCTGGCTACCTCCAGAGATAGCCTTGGACTCCTACCTCTCTGCCCCCACTTCCAGATGAGGGGTTGAATTAGGCTTTTTCTGTCTCAGAGAACAGTCAGAAGCAGGCCATACTCCAGTCCTATAGGTCCACATTCCCCCAAGGTTCTTGGAACCTCTTGCTTTCCCCACCTTTGGCACAGGGTGGGGAAACATCCTGCATTGGCAGGGAGGGAAGGTCACGGGGCTCAGCTGAGGACACAGCTGAGGACAGACTTGCAGGGACCAAAGAGGAAAAACAGCCTTTTGAGAGGAGGGAGGCAGAGGCTAAGATTGCTGGGAGCTGACAGGAGAGGTCAAAGGACAGGGACGATGGGTAAGTGGGAGGGGTGCTGAGCTGAAGGGGTTGTGTGTGGGAGCGTATTATAGGAAGAGCTGGGCTGCTATAAGACACACAGACCTGGACTCAAGTTCCTGGCTGGGTGCCCCGGCCCATAACCTTGCTGGGTCTTGGTGTTATTTGCATAATGGGCCTAATGATCACTACCTCTTCAGGAGCCTTGAAAGCATGTGGCCTACAAATGGGAGCCGCTGCTGTATTGTTGCTTCCCTACCCGGACTCAGCTTCTCCTTGAATCCAACCCAGCCTCTCTATTCCAGTAAGACACTTTTCATGGTCACTGTCCCTTGTCGCCATGCTGCCAAATCCACTGGCTCTTACTCTGTGGTCACCTCATTGATGTCCCAGCAGCTGTGGGCACAGTTGACAGACAGCTCTCTCTTAGAATACTCCACTTGGCCTTTGGGATACTACTTGTGTTACCAATAGGTACTTCCCTTCCTCCTTCCTTCCTTATTTTACAGTGCTGGGATCATACCCAGGGTCTTGTACATCCTGGAAAAGCTCTCTACCACTGAGCTATTGCCCCAGTCCTTGATTTTCAAGGTAGTTTCATTATGTAGCACAAGCTGGCTTTGATCTCTCAATCCTCCTGCTTCAGCCTCCCGGGTACTGAGATTCCAGGCATGGCCCATCACTCTTGCATCCTCACTCCCTCCTTGCTTGACCTCCCAGTGTTGGAGGAAGGATGTCATATTCTGCTGTTCTCATCCACTCTACCCTGTCCCCAGCTGATCTCATGCAGCACATGACTTTCAATATTATTTCTACCTCCTGAGTTTCTGTCTCAGCTTTGATTTCTCCCTTGAGCTGCAGACGTGTCTATCTAGCTGCCTGCATGGATTTGTCACAAGCATCTCAAAATTGACCTGGTTGTCTGAAGCAGAAGCATTGAATCTCCTTTCCAAACCTGTTACTCTCTGGTCTTCGTTTTCCATCTGGTAAAAGATCAGCCAGGAACGAGGCTTGATTGTTCTCGTGCCCAGAGTACCACAGGCTCTCCCTCTTCCCACTCCCCCAGTATAGACACCTTTCCCTTCAGCAAGTTTTGTGTACTGTTTACCAAAGAGGCTTAATCTGTTCATGTTCTCCATCTCCTCTGACATTACCTGGTCCAATCACCAGTTCTTTTTTGGGAGCTACACATCACAACCTAGAGCATGCTGAGGTCACACTGTACTTTCTGCTCCTTCTCCTGAAATTCTCCAGTGCTACCTCCCTGGGACTCTGGTGTTTCTTGTCTCCCTGCCTGAGAAGCTCTTCTCTCCTTCTGCTTAACACAGGCCCCTTGTGGGGAGATAGCTACCTTAGGTACTCATCACTGTTCTGTTCTACTCTTCCATATCCCCCTGTTCTCCTGTCTCCTAGGTGCTTCTAACCATTGGGATTATCCATACTTATAACATGATTTGGTTTCCAGACTCTGCTTTCCCTGAGTTCTGGGGGCTTAGGACAGTGCCCAGCACATGGAAGATGCTCACAGCAACCAGGTAATTGGGGAGGGGATGCCTGCGGTGGAGAGCCTGAGATGAGTA
>PVHP010036225.1:0-18030 GCA_004024765.1 Zapus hudsonius | reverse complement strand
TCCGAGCATAGCCTTATCAAACCCCACTTGATTATGTTCCTAATGGCAGGGATTTTTTTTTAAGCATTTCTGGATGGATTCACGTTCCTTTCACTTCATCAGACTTTTGAGAGATTGTTTCTTCAAGAGACCTAAGTAGAATGGAAGCTTTTAAAATGACCAATATTGTCATTTTTAATTCTCTTCTCATGCCTCCATATGCACAACCCAAGCACTGGAGTTTGGGGGAAATGACTCAAGAACCACAGAATGTTAAAGTGACCCTTTGGAGATGGTGACACAAGTTTCCAAGGGTGCCCCAGTGCTCGCTGCCTGGCCTCCTCTGGAGTGAGGTGTGGCAAGTGACAGAGCCTCCAGACACCAGCCTGAGTGGACCTATGCTAGTGCAACCTCTAGAAATGTACAAGGAGCCAAAGTCCCCTTCTTGTCCACCCTCCATCCTGCAGCTGGAAAAATACACTGGCCTTGGAGGAGAAGGGTCACAGGACACAGAAGCTGGGGACAGCTCAAGGGCTCCCAGAAGACTGGATGCTTCACATAAGCTTGGGAGCTGCCTACACCTGGACTTTCTTGTGAAAAATGCAATTCTAACTTCACAAGTCATTGTTCCCAACCTCTGTGACAGGCAGCCAGAACTAGGACTGACTAAACATGTAACAAGCGACCAAACAGAGCTGGGGCTGAAACCCACACCTACTCATCTCAAAAACTCCACTGCTGGTTCTTTCTTTTCTTTTGGAAACAATACCCCCAGAGAACGTGGAGGGATGAGCAAGACTGCTGCTTTCACAGCAAACCCGACAACCCGAGCCGGGGAGAAGAAGACAGAAACCATGGAAACTCAAAGTAGAAATCCAGAAGCTGCTGAGAGGTTAACACTAAACAGACTTAAAAACTCATCCACCATGGCTCAGGTTACTTTCTGGAAGAATGGGTGGAAAGACTGTAAGAGCCATGGTGGGGGGAAATGTCCAGAGGCATTGTCCTCCCCTCCGCAGTGACTACCTGCTGCTCCAACATATAGCCCTCAATCCCATGGAACATTCCAGACAATGCACTACTTTGTGCATCTGGCTCTACATGGCGACTGGGGAATCTAAGCCAGGCCAACAGGCTTTGCAAGCAAGAGCCTTAACCACTGAACCATCTCTCCAGCTTCTCTTTTTTCTTCTTTCCTCCCTCCCTCTTTCTTTCCTTTCCTCGTTCTCTTTCCTGTTCTGATTATGTATTGGGGGGGGTTGTTTGTTTATTTGTGTTTTTTTTTCAGTGCTGGTATTGAACTCAGGGCCTCAGGCATGTGTTACACCATTTAGCTACACCTCCAAATCCCCTCCCCCATTATTTAATTTCACCAAATAGTCTTGCTACATAGTTGCCAAGTTAAAAATTATATATATATATATATACACATATATATATGCAGTTGCCATTTTAAAAAATGATTAATAATGTCTTAATAGCTACCAATAAATTAGGCCTGGGTCTTATTATAGTTTAGGTATGAAATGTCCCCAGGTGTTGGAGGTGGGGGCTCAGTCCTAGAATGACTACTGGAAGGTAGATTGAACCTTTATGAGGTGGGGTCTAGTAGTTGGAAGTGATGTTACTGGGAGTGTGCCATTGGAGAGGATTTGGGGAACCTAGTCTCTCTCTCTCTCTCTCTCCTATTTTCCTCTCCCCCTCTCTTTCTTCTTAGCTGTTAAGGGTGGGCAGTCTCCTCAGCCATATGTTCCTACCACACGTCCTATACCACCACAAGATGCCCAAAGCAACAAGGCCAACCATGGTTTGATACCATGAGCTGAGCTCCATCTCCCCCAGCAGGTTCTGGGAACAGAACTCGGGCCCTCACGTAAGCTAGGCAAGCATTCTCACTGAGCTGCGGCCCTGGATCTTCCCTCTTTCGAAGTTATGAGGAATGTTGTTACAGTAAGAGCAAGCTGACTACAAACTTTATTTTTGCCAAGAAAGGAGAAAATGACCTCTTAGATGAAAAAAAGAAAACTTTTAAAAAGAAGTTTCTCTTTTGCTAAAGTTTCTTTATACATGAATTAGAGATAAAGAGAGAGAAGGGAAGAAGGAGGGGATAGAGATAAGGGAATATGATATAAGAGGCAATCAAATAAGTTATCAAATTTCTATAAGTCAGTTTTGTGGTCATGAAAAAGAGCTTCATTCTTCCCTCAAGATGTACAACATACAAAGGTGGGGAGGGGGAACCTGGCTGCCTCCTGTGCTATCCATAACCCCCTACCCCATGCATTGATCCAGTATGCCCACCAAGGAGGATACCCAGTGGATTGGGGACAGGGAGGAGGGAAATGGGAATACCAACACAATGTTTGCTCATACAATGTATCTAATTTTGGATAATAAAGATTTGATAAAAAAAATGTACTGCAGTTAATTGGGGTGGTATATTTTAAGTACATGGTATTGTGCTTGGCATAGCTGAAATGTTCAATAAATATAACTCTTTACTTTCTTTTATACCTTTATATGTTTATTTATTTATTTGATAATTATTTATAACGTTCCACACACCATGGTCAGGCACTAGGCCAAATACATGGAAAGGAAGGCAATGATCCAGAAGAGGCTGATGCTCTTCTGAGTAGCAAAGGAGTGAATATAGTTTAAGAGACTAGTTCAATTAGTTCTTAAAATTTTCTAATTAAGTAATCCATGAGAAGTGTGGAGATTTTAGAAAATATGGATAAGCAAAAGTAGAATATGTAGATGCATATATATTACAGATATGTTACACAAACATGTATATATATACACATAGACACACATACATACATTCTTAATTTGATCATTTGATCACTTGGAAATAACCACTGTTAAATTTGGGAATATACCCTTCCTTTTATTTCATCTGTGCTGCATATAGTTTAATAAGTAGACGGGCCTTAGAAAATGCACAAACTATCTCATAAATATTTTCCTTAGAAAAGTTCTTTTCTCACTTAAATTCATTTTTAAAAATTGTGTGCCATTATCATCTCAGCTGATGAATAGTATTCCCTTGCCTGCATGTGCCTGTATTCATTCAGCCCCTTTTTTGAAATATTGAGGGTTTTTTTTTTTTAGTTTTTTTCCATTAAAATTAAAGTTCTCTTCGGGAGGCCTTTCTTGATCCTCTTACATGGTCCCATTCCTCAAAATCGCTCCCTGCTTATTTTATTCATTACATTAATAATTGAAAATATGGATGGGTGTATTGCTTAGTCTACCGGAACTGAAGCCCAACACAGTCACAACTTTGTGACTGTCACTAGAAGACCTCTAAACCAAAAACTCTGCCTCAAATACAGCAGTGTCAACAGGTGTTTGTTAAACAAATGAATGAGGGCTGGTGAGATGGCTCAACGGTTAAGGGCACCGGATTACAAAGCCTGACAACCATGGTTCAATTCCCCAGTACCCACATAAGGCCAGACGCACAAAGTGGCACATGTATCTGGAGTTCTGTTTGCAGTGGCAGGAGGATCTGGCGTGTCCATTCTCTCTCTCTCTCTCTCTCTCTCTCTCTCTCTCTCTCTCTCTCTCTCTCTCTCTCTCTGAGTTTGTTTGCTTTTTTTCTCTGTCTCTCTTTTTCACTCTCTCAAATAAAATAAAATAAATTCAAAAAATAAATCAATGAAAGAGTGAATCAAGCAAGGAAAAACCTGAAAACAACTTACTTCATGCTATAAAATGCATTGTGTGGCCGAGGATGCATAATGAATTTAAAAGGTTTATTTATAATGTTGATTTGTTCAATATAAAGTTAAGGCATATGAACTGCTAACGCTGTAGTCAAAGAAACCTGGAGAGAGTCCACATTGCTGCGGCATCGCTCAGTTGTTAATCTTATCCTCCTTATCAACCACTTTGGAGTCTATATCTTTCTGAATCTCACATACACATCTAACGCTCTGTATACTTGCCTCACAAGTACTTAAACTTAACACAAATCATAACCCACCGCCTGTCCCCTCAAACTCTGAGCTTGCCTCTAGGCTTCCAACATTGGTGTAGGAAGTCAGTCAAGAGTGGGAGGACTCTTTGTGTTCCATGTTTAGTAGCAACCAAACACACATCTTGCCCTTTTAAGAAATTAATGTATACCGGGTGTGGTGGCACATGCCTTTAATCCCAGCACTTGGGAAGCTAAGGTTGGAGGATTGTTCACGTTCCAGGCCAGCCTGGGGCTACAGAGTAAGACCCTACCTCAAAAAAAAAAAAAAAACAGAAAAACTAATATAGCATATATGTACATAGATTCTGGTTAGGACAGAAGAGTAGAAGAATAGACTTATATAACCCAATACTTATTCTAGGTAACAGTTATTAAGGCTGCTAATTTTCAAATAAGGTATAATCAAGCAAAGTACTGCTAAAAACAAGAAAATTCTTCTGATATTATTATTTTAAGAAAGTCTCAAGAAAACAGTACAAATATGTCACTACTAGTTTGTGCATGTATGTACAAGCACGTGTATGTATACTGAATATTTTCTTAGTTAACGGTGAATACATCAGATTTAAGAAGATTAAAAAAGCCTGGTTATTTTCTAGTATTTTGCTTTGCTTTGGTATATAACAAAATAAGTGTCATTATTCTCTCATAAGAGAAAACTATGGGTAGTAATTTTTATATAATTTAGCCTGTTCATATACAAAATAATCAGAGATTAAATGTACCAATGAGAGGTCAAGAGGAAGGGCCAAATGACTTCAAGAAAAAGACCAAAGGAACTGCATATTTTGGTACTTTTCAAAATATAATCATGCCAGTCCTTGGACTTTTACCAAAAGCAATGATTTTATTTGCCTTTAATTGGTTTATTCTTGGGCTTTTCTAAGTTAAAAAAAAGGAACAAATACAGGTGCCAATTCCTCTCCTTCAAGGAGCTATTAAAGTCAAGTTATAGGGGATTCCAACCTTGAGGATTCTGTTGTCCTAGGGGCCCACTCTGGAGTCATCATCCTGGAACAAACCAGGAAGGTTCCTCAACTCATTTCCAACTAAACAAATTGAATCTTTAGTCACAGGGCAATTATCAGCTATTCTCTTGCAATTACTGCCTTCATCATGAAAGAGCTCTGCTCATTCTTTGATTTCTAAAAATAAATTTAAAAAAATTTTTCCCCAAAATAAGTTCATAGCTAAAGTTTATGTTTTTTTAGCTTCCATATGATTATTAATGCTAACAAATATATTTAGAATATTTAGGGAAAAGGTGTTTCCCCCTATATAAGTCATAATTTTCTCTATTAAACTTTAACAAAAGAGCTTTAATTTTTTTTTGATTTTGCATCTTTTCCTGCAAGTTGTATCTTTGCTGAAATATAGGGCTCAAAAATTGAAACAATCACTCTGTGAAGTTACACTGATGTTCTGAAGGTATCTTCTCTAAAAAATTATTGAGTGCATCAATGATTTCTATTCTGCGTATGTTATTCAGCTTCTCATCACTGTGACACAATGCCCTAGAAAATCAACTTAATAATTAAGAAAAACTTTTTTTGTCCATGGTTGCCTTCCCTCCCTTCCTTCTTTTGCAGAAGGGCAAACAAAAAAATAAACAAATAAATAAAAAGTCTTATTGAAAGTGAAATTTAAAAAACTCCCTGAAGTAGGGAGGGGTCCTGAAAGAGTTGCTCCATGTTTCATTGAGCCCAGTACACGGTGGTGGGAGCCTGTGGTGAAGGCTGTTCATCTCATGGCAAGCTAGGAAGTGAACCAGTGAGAGAGGATACTCTCCTTCAGAGACTTAACTTCCTTCCACTGGGCCCCACCTCCTAAAGGCTGATGCCACATCCCAGTAGCATCAGGAGCTGCCAACCAAGCTTTGAGCACTGGCCTTTGAGAGGACTGTGTGGCACCAGGCTCCACACTGGCCAGTAGAGACGCGAACAACAAACGATGCTTCTTGTGCTACAGCAAGGTTTGGCTAGACCCCAAGAGATGCCTAAATCACAACGTCTTTCTTTTTTCCTCACCAAATATGAGAAGGAAACAGGTGCATGTGTATGTGTTTATGGAATACCAGCCTTCGCGTCCAATGAATGAATATGGAAAATAAACATGTGTTGGTATGAAAGTTCCATAAACCTCATGGAAACATCTGTGAGATTGTCTCGCTGGAGCTTAAAGCTCCTTGTAACACGACTAGAGAGGAGGAGATCTGCCCTCTGAGCTGTGGATTAAAAAAAAATAACATTTTCAGACCTCAAGATGAAAGACAGAGAAGATCTCAAAGTGCCCAGGTACTGAGAGTTGTTGGGCACTGGGAGGTGAGGGGGTTTGCTGACTGGTTATGCTCCCAGTCACCCCCATACCCACAGATAAACCAGCCTGCTGGGAAACCATGATCTTCCTCCCCATCTATGCCAGCACCTTCAGGCAGAATAATGATGTCATAAAAGCAGTATAAATACAAGTGCAGAAATTGAAACAAGTAGTAAAGAGGCTTTAATCATAAAAAAATAATAAGTGGAAAACAAATATAAAGCACTTGCTGGAGACAGTATCAAAGTTCCCACTTTTTCTCAAGAACATGAGAAATACTGTATCAGAAAGTTCTGGTGCATGCTAGAATTGTTTTATGCGATGTGAATGTGTGGCAGAGGCTTACACACAGAATTTTAACTCTGAGAGACATTGCTGGTGCTTTAACACTTTCTTTGTCAGGTTAATAATCACCTACTCTTCATTGTAGAGTGATAAACCAATTGTAATTAAACTGGAGCATATGTATTATTCTAGAGCCAAGAAACTGAATTGCATTCTATCTGTACCTTAATCTAAGACCTCTGGATATGAGGTTGACCAGAATGCTGCGTTCTCACTTCTCTGAGCCATTCACTTTTGCTGCCCAGGAAGAACTTCCCAGGTAGAGACATGTGGGGGGTGGGGTGGCTCAGGATGGAGCCCAGAAAGATTCTGTAGAACTGACACATCCTAGGCAGAGGAGAGGGGTAAGAGCAGGAGAAACAGTGAGCTTCCCAGGAAGAAATTCACCTTGAAAAGAAAAATAAGAAATGAAGATATGCCCTGAGCACTTGAGGAGAGAGGCAATTTGGAGAATGATGCATTTTATTGCCTTCATTTCCCCCTTAAGTTTTGCCTCCATAAAGTTACTGGTCCTAAGAAGTTGGAAGGTCTCAGAATAGTAAGTTGGTTTCCACAGCCAATCTCAGAGGCCTTGAAGGTGTAAGGCAGCAATACTAGAAACCCAGACATCAGCTTGGAGCATGGCAGAGGGCAGGAAGAGCAGTAGCTGTTAGCACAAGAAATGGTGGTGGTGGCCTCAGCCCTACCCCCAGTCTAGACATCTACAAATGTGATGCCAGTGACCACAGCAGGACAGTGTGACAGAAGTGAAGGGGACCACAGTGGCTCCATCATGCTCAGCAGCAGCAGAGGCCATATTAGGCCAGGCAGGTGGCCCAGCAGCTTTGTGGGCAATGGGAAGCATCCCCTCAGCAAGGGCACCATTTCTTGGTTTCCAAGCATACTTCAGGGGTTCTACTACCTCTCCTCAGCCAGCTAAGCTACTGCAAAGACTCTCTTTGGAAAAGTTAATACCTTGAAAGTCCTTTGATCCCTAATCGCTACAAATCTTAACAACACTAATTTTGTTTCTGGTTCTAAAAAGTTTGACACATACCTTAAATCCCAACACTCAGAAGGCTGAGTCGGGAGAATCTCCAGCCTGGGTTACATAGTCTAACTCTGCCTCAAAAACAAATAATACATAGATACATAAATTAAAAAGCTGTAATAGGAGCCACATGGGGTGATGCACACATTTAATCCCAGCACTGGGGAGGCAGAAGTAGAAATATCTCTGAGAATTTGAGGCCACCCTGAGACTACATAGTGAATTCTAGGTCAGACTGGGCCAGAGAGAGACCTTATCTCAAAAAAACAAAGCAAAACAAAACAAAAAAGCTGTATGAACAACAGGGTTTTAGTATTGTTTTTCTTTTAATTTTTAAACATTATTATTTATTTGCACAGAGAGAGAATATGGACATGCCAGGGTCTCTTACCACTGCAAATTAACTCTACATTCATGCCCTACTTTGTGCATCTGGCTTTATGTGTGTATCAGGGAATCAAATCCTGGCCAGCAGGCTTTGCAAGCAAACACCTTTAACTGCTGAGCCATCTCCCTAGCCCTAGTATTGAGGAATTTGACATAATTGGTTTAAATTCTCCATAAACAAACCTGAAGTTTATTGCAATGAAGTAGGATAAAATATTGAGACCAACATTTGAGTTTTGGGTGTCATGCTCCATGGACAGAGAGACCTGTCTATGCAGCCCCTACATACAATTCAGTTTTGCTGGCACTGTGTTTGGGAAGGTGGTGACTGCATGGGGAAGATAATCCCTTTTGGAATGATTGTCTATTTCCTGCAGAGATAGTGACATTCAATAAAAATGTCACATTTTCCAAGTGGATGTCTCTACCTTAAATAAATGTTAAGGCAAAGCTAACTCTATGCACCCACCTGATAGACAATCAAAGCAGACCACTAACCTTGAAGTGACTTCTAGCAAAGACAAGGTCCCTTCCCCTTTTGAACAAGCCCATTGGCTAAACAACACAATGCCAAATGCATCTAGAAGTCCACTCCACTCCTACCAGGAAAGACACGTCTTCCTGGATTAATAACACACACTACAGCTCAATTGTGTATCTGAAAGCCAATTTATCTTGTTGGGTTTCAGTGTGGAAATACACAAATGAGATTCGGAATCGTTGCTAATACTGACCTTACTTGAGAGGGAATTAAATATAATGAGTGGTGGTTATAGAAATTATTATTGTCTCTTATGAAGGACATTAGATTTTTCCTAGTAAATAATTTTTGTCAATGAAGACTTACTTAATTCATTTTTTTCAATGTTGAATACAATCCTACTCAAATGCTCTTCAGCCAACAGCTAGTTGGTTTCTAAACTAAAGAAACATGCTTAATCCTACAAAAAAGTTACAATGAATGAGGGAAAATGACCAACACTTCCAGTCAGAAGCTATGGAAATACCCCAGTTTTGACACTGGTAAGCCTTTCACCACACCTTATTCCTTCAAAAGGTATGGTCCCTCTGTAAACTAAACACAGGACAAAAATAAAGACTGAACCAAATTCCCCCATATCTATTGGTTCACCTCAATCTGCAAGCCTCACTGCTTCCTATGGTCTCTTCACCAACCACATTTGTTGCAGTCAGCCACATGCCACTGGGATAAATCTTCAAACCAGGCACAGTTTGGCGAGTAAAGTATTTATTGAAATAACAGATCCAGGGAAAGTTCCAAAAATGAAGGAAAAGGCTGCCCACCTTTCACAGATCCAATCAGAGAGACAGAGGTCCAGAACCTCTAAAGCAAGCACACTCTCTAACTCACAAAACAACAGAACTGCCAGACTTGAGTTCCACTGCTTTTTGCATATGTATCCCTAGAATTTTACATCCAATTTAAAAATACCTCAGGGCCAGACCCCAGGAGGCCAGGCCAAAGTGACACCTCCTCCAGCCAGAAGGCTGGAGACAATTTACAAATATAGTAAATCTTTGATTCTATTGGGGGACATCTATTTAAACTACCACAATGTTCTACTCACACATGTCAGCTCTTTCTTTGATCTCGGGACTAGCTCTGCAATAGTTTTTCTACATCCAGTACAAAACCAAGTGAAATGACACATCCAGAGAGAAAACTATAGTCTCGTGAAAGATTAATAATAATAAAGTAGGCAACTATCAAGAAAGCCCAGAAGGCAAATGGCTGCCTCTTTTAAGTGTCTTGGGGTACATAGCTCATAAGTAATTTTCCTTCAGTATAGATGTCCATCTTCAGGGCTCTGCTCCTCCTGGCTGGGCACCTGCCATTCCTTCCTCTTTCCACAGGATAGGCTTCCAACTCATTGTGCTCAGTGCTAAAGAAAATGGCAGGAGGTGCAATGCCTCCTTTTCACAGCTGCGCTCAGCAAAGCTCTGGGAATTAAATATTATGCCATTTATTTAGTACTTCCTGGAAAGCTAAAAGCTATTAACCACAATGATAATTAATTGCACTTTTTAGTTTATAGGGCATGTTCATAAATGAATACATAAAATAACAGTACCCCTAGGGAAGTAAGGACAAGCATTGTTTGCCAGGCCAGGGGACAGGAATGCAGTGTGCAGGTGGAACAGAATGGAAATCACCAACCTGAGAATCCAGATGAGCCTCACATACACAAGTACACTCACACATAGATGCCCCCCCACACACACACACACGTCCTTTTCACATTCCCCATTCCCAGAGCACCCATGGAAAGTCAGTGTTTGTCCTGAGGGTGTGACTTGCCCCAAGTAGTCCAATGATGCCTGTCCCATAATCATCCTTTCTCTGTCAACCCATTTTTCTTAATCATTTGGAAATACTTCTTAGTATGAGCAATGAAAACTTCCCAAGCTTAGTTTTTGAGGAAAGTTCAAACCTCAGATGACAGTGTCTCGGCTCTGTTCAAAAACAAAACCTAACATGATGGCTGATCACTTCTATACCCAGACCAAACTTCCTAAGCATGAGAAAGAGGTGGAGCCTGGGAAACAATGCCAAATTAGCAATCAGGAAATACAGATGGGACTGTACTAATACCCAAATATAGAATTTAACCTTTTGACCACAGACCCCTGAGGCAGGGATAAATGAATGGGAATGTCTGCATGTACACAGAGGTACATTTGCACACACGGGCATGCACACGCATATGCACAAGCTATGTTAAGATGCAACATAAACTTCCTGTGCCACTTAGCTTCCCTTGCTTAGAAGAAAATTTCTTTCCATCACAACAATGAAACACTACAGGCCAGAGTCATAATTCAGAGAATATCGGGGGTTTTATACCAAGTTCAAATGAAGATGTTGCTTATTTATCCAAATAGGTACATTGTGCTTTTATTGGAAATAGTAAATGACGTTTTTTTCTCTTGTTGGAGCTTTATAAGAGAAGACTCAGTTGGAACTGAGAACACATATTTTAACAGGTTTTAAGAACATACGAGAAAGATGAAGGCAGATGCAGGATGAGTCTAGAGAATTCTGTAACACCAGACAATAAGGAAAGGCTTGAAGATCAAAGCACAGAGGCAAGTCCAAGGCCACAGGAGACAATCTCCTGCGAGCCTCCAATGGCCAAGCAGGGACAACATAAGGAACAAAGTAAACAACAAACAATGGATGATAATCCCTGTAGAAAATAAACATCCAAGACTTCTGCTGATGCAAACAAAGGACTGCACAGACAAATACTGGAGGGGAAGAGATAAACCTCCCTAAAAGAATAATTCCAAATAGAAGCATTACTCTCCAGTCCAGTTGAACACAGGAATCTGGGACTTCATTTCCAGCACTCAGAATATGGGAAAGGATAAACAATAACACCGCAGTGCAGAAACCTTCCACACACTTTAACCAAGAGCCAAGATCAAGGTCGTTAGTGATGTCATGTGGCTACCATGGATAATTTAACACAATACTATGTAGAATTAGGATGCTTAGAAATTGTCGAGTTCATGAAAAATATTTTTAAAAGCCCAAAAAACTATCACAGAACTCAGGTAACTAAGAACACATGACAAGTTAATGCAATTTGGTACCTTGGATTAAATGGGACTCTGGAACACAAAAGAGACATTCACTAAATAGTTTGGAGGCGAGGGTCAACTTTAGGACTAAAATTGCTGAGAAGTATGCAGTAAATGCTTTTCTATCTGTCTAATCTTTTCTTTAAAGCTAAATTCAATTGAGGATAAGTGTTTTGAAAAGATGTCCTAGGAATCTCGTACATGTTTTGAGCCATGTAATGTGTGAACATGTCATAAACCAAAGTAAGATTTTAGGGAATGAAAAAAGTTTGAGCCAGGTGTGGTGGCACAAGCCCTTAATTCCAACACTTGGGAGGCTGAGGTAGGAGGATCACCATGAATGCAAGGCCAGCCTGGGCTACAGAGCGAGTTCTAGGTCAGCCTGGGTTAGAGTGAGACCTTGGCTCAAAAAGCAGCATTAAGTTTGAAAGGAGTAGTGTCAGGAAATCATATAGAAGATTCTTTTTAGCTTATTGTATTTTTGACCATTTTGTACATGTATGCATAAAATTTGGTCATATTCACCCCCATTGGCTTCTGTCGTTTGGCTCCCCTTCCTGTTGAACCCCTTCTTCTTCCCAACCAGCCCCACTTCTACTTTGATGGGAGATTCTTAAGGACCAAGTCTGGAAGAAGCTTAAGGGTTTTTTTTTTCTATTTTTTTAGCAGTTTTGGCATAATCCCTAACACAATATCTTTCCATCTCTGACCTGTGCATGCAGCCAGAGCTGGGCAGGAACTAAATGATGAACAAGTAGAATGAGACAGAGCAATAAGTCAGACTAGGGAAGATGTTTCAAACAGTTAATATTCTCTCTTGGCTAGTTAAAATTGAAATATGCAGAAAAGAAAATAGCAAAATTCCCTGTTAGAAATAACAGATATGTTCTGAAAATACCTGCAAACCCTTCATTTCACAAGACTTAAAAAAAAAAAAACATGAAGTTGGGAGGTAGCCTTATTCATTATCTCCTGCACCTGACATGAATCATGACCCTGCAAATGCCTTCTTGGTGGGTTCTGCTAATATTTATCTCCACTGAATTCTTGTCTAGACACATGCAGCATTAAACAGGCAAGCGATATATAAAAACACCTTATTCTTTCACATATGCATCCTGCCTCACTAAACACATAGGTATTCATCTCCCCCTTCAGTATGGTGGTTTACGAGGCATGGTGCTGGGCACTGAGATGTATTACTATGAATTACACATCGCTATACTCAAGCTTTCCATTGAAGGCAGAAAAGGGACAAGCAGGCAATGTAAAAGTGTTCTGTGGCTAGAATAGATGTCTTCCATGACGATAGAGAGCTGCACCAGGACACTGGGCTGGTTAGTCTTGATCATCAACTTGACTTAGAGTCATCTAGGAGACACACCTCTATCCATGTCTGTTTCCAGAGAGGTTTAGCTTAAGGTAGAAGACCCACCCTGAAAATGGTCAGAAACATCACCATGGACTGGAATTCTGAGAGGAAGGACCAAGGGGAAAAAGAGTAAGCTCAGCACTAGCATTCTATCTCTCTGCTTCCAGATTGGAGGCAATGAAACCAACTGCCTCTTCATGCAACCACAGATTGAGCCACTCTCACTGCCATGATGGACTAGACCCTTGAACTGCCAGTCAAAATAAACCCTTCCTTCCTTAAGTTGCTTCTGGCACATATGTTGTCATAGCAACAAGAAAAATAATACACTCAACCAGACTTTGGGTTTATAGGTGCAGAAATGGAATTTAAGTCCTGAAGGACTAGACCACAGATACAGGAGGGCAAAGGCCCAATCATATACACTCGAATCTTCCAAAGCTAGAAGCTTGTAGAGAATAGGTACTAGAACAGTAATGTTAACTATGATCCTAATAATATTGATAATATTTTTCAGACAATACCAATGGCTTGAGTCCAATAGATAAAGATGGACTGGGCAGAATTCCAACTCTCAAGGAGTTTTTCCGTTTCCCTGCTTATTCTTTTTTTAATATATTTTTATTTTATTCATTTTCAAGTAGAGAGAGAGAGAGAGAGAGAGAGAGAGAGAGAGAGAGAGAGAGAGAGAGAGAGAGAGAGAGCGCACCAGGGCACCTTGTGGGTTGGCTTATGTGGGTCCTGGGGAATTGAACCCAGGGCCTTAGACACTGGAAGCAAGTGCCTTAACCGCTGAACCATCTCTCCAGCCCTCCCTGTTTATTCTTAAATTCATCATCCCAACTGCAATTTTTCCCATATTCCTGGCATTCGATCAATGCTTACTGAATGGATGTGCTTGCTAAGACTCTCCTCATTCAATCTTCCACCAAGACTAAGGAACTCTTACTTCCCAATGCCTCGCATCTGTGCCTCCTTTTTAATTCTTCCAATAGCTTCATGCCATTTTCTTGGCACTTCCCACATAGTTCATTAAAAGAGGCTTTATACCAGGCTCCTTCCTTCCAAGCCCCCATTCTTCATCACTGCATATGTCGTGGTTTGATCCAGGTGACCCTCACAAACAAGTGAATGTATTCTGATTGATAGATTCTCAGCTGATGGCAGTTTGGGTTTTACAACCTCGCTAGAGCTGTGTTGTCAGGGGCAGGCTTATAGGGTTATAAGCTAGCTTCCCCTTGCCAGTGTTTGGCATACCTTCCTGCCATTGTTTGTAGTGCTGTGGTGGAGGTGATGTCCACCCCTCTGCTCATGCCATCATTTTCACTGCCAGGATGGAGTCTCCCTTTGAGTCTGTAAGCCAAATAAACCCATTCCTCCACAAGCTGCTTTTGCTTGGGTTCTTTCTGCGCACCAACTAGAAAGCTGACTGCAACAGTTTTGGTACCAGAGAGCAAGGTCATCTGTTGCTGCTAGAACCCTGATCTTGTGGCTTTGGTCTTTTGGTAGTGATCTGTAGAAGGAATGTGGAAGGATTTGAAATCTCAGCCTAAGAGACACCTCGCAGTGCTGTGAGTATAGCCAGATGGACCATTCTGGTCAGAGTTGAAAGACCTGAATGAAGTAAGAACTATGGACTGTGAGGTTTGGCTTACGAAGGGGAGAAAGAACTTTGTCAGGACCGTGCCAGAAGCAGTTTGTGTAAGAGCCTGGCTGCTTTCTGCCTGCCTGTGTTCTGAGAACCTGTGCAGGGTTGTTTTATGTAAAGATAGACTGGTGTGGGCAGATGGAAATGGCACAGAAAGAAAGATCTTCAGGCCGAAACTTCTGCAATTGTTTGAGAGATTACAACCATTGAGATTGGGCCAGATGTCTGCTTTGGAACAATAGGAAGAATGCAGATTCTTTGAATTAAGGGGCCTAAATGCTTTGTTCCCCCCTGGATTAACAAGTTGGTAGCCCACCTGGTTCTGTGGAATGGAGATTGGTTAGAAAGAGAGGGTCATTGGATTTGAAACACAGTTTGTCTTTGAAAAATGGACATCAGCAATGTGAAGCAGGTGTTCTAGATTGCTTGCATGGAGGCCCGATGGAGCCATGAAGATGAACTGTGGGTTTCAATGGAGACCCAATAAGATGCCAGGACTATGGATGGCTACCAAGTTGAGCTGCCAGCACCGGATGAAGTTTTCCTGGACTGTGAGTAGCCGAGCTGGAGGGGCAGAATCAAATCTCCAAGAAACTTGTTATTGGTTAGAATCATTGAGCTGACATCCTGACAGATGAACCACCCCTGGTCTATCACACAGGGCCCAAATGAAACCTATGAGAAAGTGTCGAGATAAACAAGAGACCAATCACCACAGCAAGTCAGAATAACCCATGAAAGATCAATGGAGACAGACACCAACAATACCCATCACAATCCAAAGCAGAAGTACAGAGATACTTAAGATCTCCACAATAAAGAAGACTTAAATCTCACACACCATGACTGATTATATATATATATATATATACACATATATATATATATGTATATATATACACATATATATATATGTATATATATGTGTGTGTGTGTGGTATGTATATATATATATGTGTGTGTGTGTATGTGTGTGTATGGTATATAGTATATTTTCAAAACACAACTTGCTGTGGTTTACTTTATAACCACAAGAGAGAAAACACTACTTTCTCCCCAGGATCCTCAGGCTCTCTTGTTAGCCTCAGAGGTAGTCACTAATTCTGAATTCTATCTCCATAACTGATCTTTTTGCCTGCTTTTGCCCAAAAATAGAATCATGCTGCCTATAGCCACCTTCCTTCTCAGATTTCTATATCTGAAGAAGTCATCTACATTATTGCAATAGATACATATATACCACCTTCTTTCACATGAATAAATTACAATATGCTGTTCACTCAATTAGGGGAGCACCCTATTGGGGACTATTACTAAGATAATGCTCCAATAAATATTTTCTACATCTTTATTGTACATAAGTATACACTGATATATACATAGAATTTAAATTGCTGGGTCATAGGATCATTATTTTTTTAATTTAGTAGATATTAAAAAACAGATTTCTGGCATGGCTGTGTGAATAACAATGCCACCAGAAGTTATTGATCTAGAGATGCTTTTTATTTCCATAAACAATTTGAATATGATCAATCATTTGAATTTCAGCTATTTGGTGGCTGTGTGGTGTGAGACATTCACTCTGCATGTCTTCTGTGTATAATGGAAATGTTTGGAGGTCCATTTTTGTGAGGTCCCTGTTCCAAGTATCCTTTCTTCTGCTCACTTTTCTGTTGAGCTGACTGTTTTTCTGACTTGTAGGTACTCTGTGTATAATTGATAAAAATCCCTTGTCAGACTGTCTATAAGAAATATCTCTTTATACTTTTGTGATTTGTTTTAACCCTCTAAATGCAATCTTGCAGGGTCTTCAGCTTAATCAAGTTGGATTGTTAAAACCGTTGAAAGACTTTTGCTAGTCTGCATCAATGAAGATGCAATTTCCTTTGCTAATTATCTTCTAGAAGCCTCATTGTTTTGCTACATAATTTCAGTCTTCAACTCACATTAAATTGACTTTGTTGATGGTATGAAAGTGAAATAAAGATCCATTTTGTGATGTGAGACATAAATGACCTAGGACCTAAAAGAGATGCCTCCACCTCATTTTAGCATCATTTCATGATAAATCACATACCTGCACCCACAGATCTGTTTCATTATAAATCACATAGATCTACATGTGCAGGTCTGTTGCTATGCTCTCTGAACTGCCATTTGATCTCTTTATTCATCCTTGCATCTTCAACCAATTCAGCTTTATCACGAGTTTTTTGTTTGTTTGTTTGTTTGGTTGGTTGTTTGGTTTTGGTTTTTCGAGGTAGGGTCTTGCTCTAGTCCAAGCTGACCTGGAATTCACTATGTAGTCTCAGGGTGGCCTTGAACTCACAGCAATCCTCCTACCTCTGCCTCCTGAGTGCTGGGATTAAAGGCATGTGCCACCACGCCCGGCTGCTTATCACAAATTTTGATGTCTACCAGCATCTTCTGGTACTTTTGTTTTCAATGTTGTCTGGCCTGTTCTTGACCCGATTTCAATGTACATCTTAGAATCATATTTCAACACACCCACATACACATACAAACTTGTTGAGACTTACCTCTACTCTACAGATCAATTTGGGGGATAATTTTAAAAGTCTTTTGATAAATTTATTCCTAGTATTTTTTATTTTATGCTAATATGCACATTAATGGCCTTTAATTTTACTTTGGAGTTGTCATTAATAGCTTAATTTTATGCACTGACCTTCTATCCAGTGGCCATTACAAATCTGGTGACATTAATTTGTGAAGTATGTCTGGAGTTTATCTTGGCTTTTCAAGAGTACACATTCACACCCCAGCCAATAATAACAGTTATTTTAATTCCTTTTCAAATCTTATGCTTTTTTCCTGTTTGCATTGCTTATCCAATTCAGTGATGCTACTAATTCATTAAGTATATCTGTAGTTTATCTTGGATATTCAAATGTGTATACTCACATCATCTGTCAATAACAAAAACTGTATTACTTTCTTTTTAATTGTTTTTTTTCATTTCTTCTTCTTGCTAGACTGCCAATGACTTCCTGCAAAATAGTGAATAAAACTAATTATATGGCCACTGCTGTTTCACAATATATCTAGGCAATTTTAAATTTTTTTCATCATTAAACATGATTCTTTTTCAAAAAATCCTTTTATTAGAATACTGAAGGTTTCTATTTTTCTAGTTTAGTGAAAATTTTATCATGTATGATAGGCACATGACTTCATCAAAAAGTGCCTTTTCTTCATCTATCTATAGATATTACATCCATCTACATAGACTGACTCTATTAGTCTGTTAGTGTGATATATTACATCACTTGATTTTTAAGTTCTATAACAAACTTTGCCTTACTGGAATAAATTCAACTTTGTTATGATATATC